>JBAJNP010002521.1:251-39497 GCA_036877545.1 Yasuhikotakia modesta
CTGAGATGCACATCACCTAATATGCTTAATTGGTAGTAGGCTTTCGAGCCTACACAGCTTGGAGTAAGACAACATGCATAAAGAGGATGATGTGGTCAAAATATTCATTTGCCTAATAATTCTGCACTCCCTGTATAGTAATTATGATATAGCTTGTGGGAATTAGTTGCTTTAATCACTGACACACAGTTCCTTTCATGTAAGGGTTATCTAAAATTATCTGTTGGCCTCTGTAACTATTAAAGTGTCCACACAGGAAACAATGACAACACCAGAGCTACATGACTACCTTAAAATATTCCGGTAAGATTAAGAAAATCCCAGAACAAAATAATGCTCACATCTTTATGATATTAATGTTTATCTTTTGTTTCAACTCTTCGTAGGCCAAAGCGTCTGACACTAAAAGGATATAAGCAATACTGGTTTACATTTAAAGATCAACCATTTCCTACTACAAGAGTAAAGAAGAGAGCTGTAAAGAACCAATTCAACAGATGAACCTTAAAGGTTATCTCATGGACACAAAACAAATATACATAAGTAATGATTCTGGGCAATTCTGACTGCATTTTGCTATATGCCCCTTATTTTAAGAAAATGGTATTTAGAAATTGTTGTGGCCCCTCCAGATCTTTCTGCCCCATTATTCTCAACTATGGTCAGTATTACCATGGCACACAAAAACATGCAATAAAATCCCAGGGCCAGAGGGCATGAATGAGGTCTACCTGCGCTGTGAGCATGTAAGTCAGAGATGATCGATATTTGTGATGATCTTGTTTGTTTCCTGTGCTTCTTCTGTGCTTTCTTGTGTGCTTTTCACATGTTTGCCTTTACCCCATGCTTTTATTTCATTCACGGACAGGGTACTGACATGACTAGGAAGTATAAAAGCATGTACCTTGTGGCACTCGGGTTAGCTTTGAATCTGAATGAAGTGAACGCAAGGTGGTACCTGAGATATGGCCTCAAGATGCAGCGTCTCGTTCCCTTCAGGGAACCAGGGTTACATACGTAACCTGAGATGTTCCCTTTCAGGAACTCGAGCTGCATCAAAACGCTATGGGAACGAGATGCCAACTCCACCATATTGAAGGAACCCCTGCCCTGTGTTGCATCAGGCTTAAGGCACGAAGACAGAGGAACCAGGAGTTGCCTGAACATCCAGGCCATAAAACCTGACAACGGTCAGGTAAGTGGACCATCTGGCAACATTGCAAATGTCCTGAACTAGGGCACTTGCTGCCAAGGCCTTAGAAGCCACCATACCTCGGGTGGAATGTGCTCTGGTCCCCAAAGACTCCCCAAAGGGGAAAGTCCAAAGTCTTCATAGAAGATGTGAATGGCATTGACAATCTAGTGTGTTTGAATCAGGTTGACCTCACGGAGGAAATGTGTAATAAGGGGTTGTCAACCCATTGAAAAGACACCTATAGGGATGTGGGAAGCAGACAGTGCTGCCACATAAATTTTTAGGGTGGAAAAGGCCAATCCTGCAGAGAAACGTGGCTTCAGGAACTACAGTACTGTACCAACCGGGCAGGTAACTGGGTCAAGCTGGTGGTCTCTGCACCATAAAGTGAAGAGTTTCCAGTTTAGGGAATACAGTTTCCTCATGGAGGGAGCTCTGGATTGCAAAATGGCCTCAACAACCTCAGTTGAGAGACTGGAAGCGCTGCCACATAAAGTTATGAGTTGTGTCCCTCAGGCATAGCTCATTACTCCAGCTCTGGGTGGGGGTGCACAATGGCACCCTGCTTGAGATAGAAGATCCCCCTTAAGGGGATGCTCCAAGGAGAGCTCTCCAAGGAGCGTTACGAGTTCTGGGAAACACACACATCCTGGCATATTCTTTCCAGAACTCCTGGGAGGAGAGCGATTGGGGGAAAGTGTACAAATGGAGCCTTGGCCAGAGGAGACGTTGTGCAGGCTCTTGAGAGGCAAAGGGAACAGTGCTGCCATAGACCTGCCAATGGCATGGGTCGTGGTTTTGGTGGCACAGAGAGACAAAACAGCGGTTCTATGCAAACCCGGGGCATTGCCTTATAGCCCTGCTCACTGAGCCCTGCCACATTGTCATAAACAGAGGAAGCGGGACTAAAGAGGTGAGTGGGATAAGGTCTCCTCCATGATCTTGATGCCTCAGTATGGAGGAAAAAGGGCAGGCTCCGGTGTGAAGGTACTGATCGGCTGCTCAGGAACCTCTCATCTAAGAGGCTCCCACAAAGAACAGCCTGATTATTGGTGGGCCAATTGATATTTAATTTTGCCACAGCATGAGCTAGAACCTCCACAACCTCATAGTAATGTGGGTAGACTAATGGCTCATCCAAGTTCTCAGTGTCGAGTTATTCTTTGGATGTGAGGTGGTGAGCTAAAAGCAGAGCGTGCTTCTGAACCCTGGGAAAGGTCAGTGAACCTAACGAGTGAGGGATAGGGAGAGATAGGGATGGTTCTGTCTTGATTCCCTCCATGAGGTCCAACTGCGAGCCCCACGCAAGTAACCGCCGCTTCGCCTCAGTGGAACCTGCACTGTGAGGAATGCTAATAAAGGCTCCCTCCTCAAAGAGAGCCCATCTGGAGCAAAGCACCTGCTCAAAAAAAGCACCCCCCTCAAGAGCTGACTGAGCGTGCTTTGCTCCCAAACAAACAATGCACAGAGAGTGTGAATCCTCAGCCATAATAAAACGTGGGCAGGGAGGAACACACGCTCTAAATTGCCTGCTTGAGCCCCTGTTCTTTCCCTTCGCCTTTTCCCTCACTCACCATTTAAGCTAAAAACATACAAACAAATTAATTACTCTCTATTAATAGCCAAAAGTCCATTTCATCATTGAAACATACCTGTTACCGCCACAACACACACATGCACAGCAGTCCAAGCAAGTAAAACAATTATATGTAATTACTAACTACACTAGCATTAGCATAGCATATGTCTAAACACAAAGTTATTTCATAACAGCTACTATGCCAATCATTCATTCTCCACAAAGCAGATACACATATAGGGCTGTAGTACTGATGATGCATCCCATACTCTCTCTTTTATTCCCTATAACAGGCCCTGGTTCACAGATTTACTTGACACTGGCCATAAGGCAACATGATTACATTCTGCTCTTGTATTTCCTTCTTATTACCCCTATTTATTGCCCCTGTGTTCGCTGTCCTGTTTTGTGTTGCTGTCACATCTTGGGTCACAGTTTGGGTCAAGTCAAGTCTTGAGTATGTACTTTCTCTTGTGTCATTTGATTCTAAAGCCCTGTTGGCTTTAGACTTTATGGCCACAGTTTGTCTAATAGATTGTTTAAATGACTCAAGGGGAAATTACTACATCTGCTAATTAGTTGAGATGGCAATCATGATATATTGAAAAGGTCAAACAGTCAGTACAATAGAATGCCAATCTATCAGCTTGGTCAACATACTATATTAGTCCACCACTAATCAAATGTGTCCCAAAATGAAACAAAACATAATATCAAAGCTGTGTTATTCTGCAGGAACAGCAGTATAGTCAATGGATGGCAGCATGTCGTTTGGCTTCAAAAGGCAAGACCTTAGAAAGGCAAGAGAGCATGTGACTCAGCTCTCATTTACAGATGCCATTCAGAGGTTTCTTCAGATTTGGCAGACATTACCTGACTTTGGGCTTTCCTATATTGTGGTTAGGTGAGTTTAGTGGACAGAAGCCAATTATGCACTGTCACGTAAAGGAAAGGTATTTAATTTTTTTAACAGTCTCATACATCAACTTCTGGCACAACCAATGGAATGATTTTGGGGCAAGAGTTTTCTCTGAAAAATAGGGGCAGGAATGTCTTACTCATTTATGGTTGCTATTGCTCAAACCACTTACCCTAAGCATATGACTTCACTAAATAACTAATCTCATGCTTCTGTAAAAACACACCTGTTATGAGCGTTGCCTTAAACTGTGCTGCGTATTGAGGAGAGGTCCTTTAAACTTGCCAAATATAGAAACCAGAATGTCATAAAAAACTTGCAAGGGAACTTTTGTACGCTAGTAAGCAACCACTCAGCAGCTAGCAATGCCTTACACAGATACTACGCAAAACGTATACTTTTATTTCAATTTTTAAAAAATATATATTGTATATTTTTCATTAATGGGTCTATAAATGTAACTGTCATGTAACAAAATATAACCGTCATGATTCCAATTTCATTGATAAACGTAATTTTGAAAAAAAAAAATACATTGATTTTAAAAGCATTTTTTAAAAGCAGTTTAACATTTTTTTAAAAGTTACTTTTTTGTCACGGATCTGGTCTCTGTGGATCCCTCTAACTGCGACCAGTGGGAGCCCTCCCCAGACTACATTTACCATAACCCTATAACTGGGCCACACCCCCTCCAGGTGGCAGCCATGTCCCAATTATTAATGTCCCAATTATTAACGTAGCTCACCTGTTTGCTAACTCAGCACCAAGTCTTGTTTTGCCATCATTGTGGACGTTTCTGAGCATTTCTCTGGATTCGTTTTTTTTCTGTGTATTACCTTGGCCTGCCCCTAATTTTGGATTATTGCTGCCTGCCTTTTGACCTTGCTTGTTTGTTTGGATATTTCTGTTGTTAGCCACCTGCCCTGACCCTTGCCTGGACTTTGTTTAAAGTCTTTGGATTACCTGTGTTTTTCCTGTTCGCTGGTGTTGTCCCTTGCCTGTTTGTTCTTGCTCTATTGTTATTAAATTGCTGCGTATGGATCCTTTGTGTAATGTGTAATGATGTCTCCTGAGCAATCATTACACATATGTGACACGTTAAATCTTAACAAAAATTATTAAAATGTAAGTGTCAATATGTACAACTCCTCTCCCCACAAATGCAGGTTTAAAGGTTGCCGCAAAGATGAAGTGCTTGGCATTGCTAATAATCGTTTAATTTGCATTGACCTGAGTGTGGGAGATGTTGTAAAAACCTGGAGATACAACACCATGAGGCAGTGGAATGTCAACTGGGATATCAAACAGGTACAAAGTGTCTGAACATGAGAGTATCACTGTTGTTGCTGTCTTATAACAAAACTATATAACAAACAAAAATATGACAAAATGCTACTCTTGTTTGTTTCATTTCTGTGCCAGGTGGCTTTTGAGTTTGATGGGAATGTAAACATTGCCTTCAGCTGTGTGACGGCAGATTGTAGGATTGTTCATGAGTACATCGGTGGTTACATTTTCATGTCTACACGAAATCGAGACCAGAGTGACACACTGAATGAGGAGCTGTTTCACAAACTGACAGGCAGTTATGAGGCTCTATAAGAAAGCAGTCTGTATACATACAGACTCCAAATGTGAAATTCAGGGAATAATAACTGCCAAGATTATTTTAGTACTAGTTACCCAGAAAGTATTGATACAAATTCATATGTGGTCAGTTAACATTAATCTCTACCACATATTTAGGGTTTAAAGCTGACAATTTTGAGATTAAGAAATTGTAGTGTTACATATCAGAATTAAGACAGGAACGAATGTAATTTTTAAGTAGTAGGAAGTAAAGAGATTTGTTATATTAAGGGAAGTCATTTTAGAGGCAGAGCAAGTTATTACATTTTATAAAGACAATCAATTGCAATAATCTGCATCAATAATGCAATCAATAATGAATTGTACACAAAAGATTAGGAATATTTATTAAGAGGTTTTACATCAATACAAATAAATTAATGACATTTATTTTCCACTCCAACCAGCTATGATTTGTTTATTGGTCTGAGTAAACAATTTACTATTGTTTTTACTTCAGGTGCAACAGAAATTTCAGCTCTGTTTATGGCTATGTGCTGGCCTTTAGGAAGTGTTAAAATCTAATTTGTTAAAATGGACACACTGATCAAGGTAATCACAGCAAATATTATTATAGTTTGCAGTCATGCAAAGTGAAGGCACTCTAATTTCTGTAACAGCTTTCACAAACAAATTTAAGCACTTGATTTTAGAATTTTAGAGCACTTTTTTTAGAGCGTGCTTGCACAGCATGTGCAAAAAAAGTTAGTCAATGTTTTATAATATGTCACTAATGCCTTTCAAAACCTCTGGATTCTGTATTTCTATTCACAGACAGACATTATGATACTTTTTATGTTTGTATCGAATGCCTTGTGCACAATGTATTTTGTAAAGAACCTTCAGAAAACCAGATTTGGCAAATTCTGAGATTTGAATAAATTATATACTCTTTCTGATGGACACTGAAATTTTAGTATTTTGGTTTAAATAATGGCCCTTTGCCTTTGCTTTTAAATTGGATCTCTCTGATATCTATTAATAAGAACAAGTCTTGATTTGCAACAGTGATCAGTTATGATCTCCTGTATCCTTGTTTACCTGTTTATTGATTTTGGACTGTCTTTTGGCTATTTGATCTTTTTCTGCATGCCCTGACTTTTGCTCCTGGATTGGGTTTGATTGCTGCCTGCCTCAACCCTTGCCTGTTTATTGTTTCTGCCATGCCCTTGTTGTATCTATTTGCCGGTTGTGACCCTGCCTGTCTGATTTCTATTAAATGTCGCTGCACATGGATCCCAACACATTTAACAATTCATTACAGTATAAATTTCTCTCTTCCTGAATTTTTGTCATCCTTGCATTTAGGATAGATTGAATCCTTGCATTTAGGATAGATTGAAGTGGTAAGTCTTACAAAGTGAATCTGCCTCCCTGACAATACTGGATAGACTGTTCTATAGTTTGGGTGCAAAATATGAAAAAGATGTACCATTCATTTGATATTAAAATTCTGGGTATTATTAACTGGCCACAATTTTCTAATTGCAATGAATGCGAAGGACTTTAATAAAAGAGACACTCAGGTACTGATGGCTAAACCTTTTAGGTCCTTGTAGGTGAACAGCAAAAATTGCCATCGGAAAAGACTTTCTTTCTAATGTAGTAGGCTTTATAGAGCATTTATTAAGGCTAAGATGATTTTGGTCCAATAATTACATCCTATGTGTATCCAAACATTTTTTGATCCAAACAGCTTTTGATGTTGTAAAAGTTTCTGTTATACATTGGGAAATTTACTTTAACGTAAATAATATTTTTAAAGTTTAAACAATACTTTTAAAGAGGTTACTGCTGCTGTAATGGGTCTCTATTCAGAAAGAGCACCAGATCTAAATTGATTATCTGCTGAATTCAATAAGACGTTTTGGAATTTATTAAGACCTGATTATTTTGAGGTACGTAAAAAAGTATCAGTGGAGGTTCTTTTCCTTTGAGCTGTAGACAGGCTGGTCTAACACTACTACCAAAAAAGGGAGATTTAACCCTTCTGAAAACCTGGAAACCCGTCACGATTTTGTGTTCTGGATATAAAATTCTGTCTAAATGCTTGACAAAATAGGAGAAACAGTTAAACAACAGAAGAGGACAGCAGTTTGAAAGTAAGTTTGTGTTTGTATTTCCATTAGTCTCAGTATAGTGCTAGTTGACAAACGTCAACTTGCTTAGTTGCAAAGTTCACATGCTGATGGTATATAGGGAGCACTGACTTGACATTTGCATGGTTGAAATCTCCAGCAACAATAAACAGTCCATAGGGGTTAGAGTTCTGCAGTTTGCTTTTAGCCTCATACAGTTCACCGAGCGCATCACTACCATTTGTGCTGGGTGGAATGTACACTCCTAAAATGAGCTCGGTAGTGCACTAAAGTGGTAGAAAATTCCCATGGTAAATAAAAAGGTCTGCATATAACAGTCACCAACTCCAGAAGTAACTAGAAACTATAAAGGATTTGTCTGTGATGCCAGTGCAAAATAAAAACATTAAAGGCAAAAATAAGGAGGCTATAATATATAGAGAGTTAGCATTTATATATTTTTTTGTTTGTTTAACTAATTGCTGTTGGGTAAACTTAGGCTGACTTTTGATGAATTAAAGAGATGAATTACCAAAAATTCATGCCATGTGAATGACTGGATTCTTTAGGTTAAGGTTAAGGCTTGCAGTGTAAATACAGCCTTTAAATTAAAATCTAAAAAGTGCTATTTTTCTGGCCCTGAAAAACGTTTCTCTGCTTAAACAGTACTTTAGAGCATGTAGCAAGATTGAACACAGTTTAGGTGACCTTATCTGTGAGCATTAAATGCAGAAACAATCAAGAGAGAATACATATGAATTTGTATTAAACTAAACTCCAAGGGAAAGCTATAACCTCTAATGAGACATAAACATAGACAAACAAAAAGAAAGACTTATTCACTTTAGGTTTTACATCCATAACCCTAGCTTACATTACATCATTTGCATATGCAGAAACCTTAACAGCTTTTTGAAAGTGTAGTGCGGTAACCTTGAAATTTGATAACAGTCTTTTCTCAGAACAGACTGGTAAAGTTTTTCTCCAGAACACAAGCTTCTGGAAGGTACAAAGGTCTGTACCAATGAGTTTAAGTAACTTGGTGCAGACCCAGTGGTTGTTTTGAAGGCCACCAACAACTCCAACTTTATTTAAGCAGCCAGTGGTAGCGAGTGCAGCCAGATGAAAAGAGGAGTGACATCTCAGGAGGGACTCTTTGGCTAGCTAAAGACAGCCCTCGCTGCTGCATTCTGGATCATTTGCAGCAGTTTGATAGCACTTGCTGGTAAGAGAGCATTACAATAGTCCAGTCTGGAGAGAACAAGAGTTCTCTGAGGAAAGCTCTGTAAGGAAAGGTCTGATTTTCTTGATGTTATATTGGGCAAATGTACATGAACTTGCTGTTGAAGCAATGTGGTCTGTGAAATTTCATCAATCATAACTCTAAGGTTCTTGGCTGTTGTGGAAGGAGTTAGTGTTGATGATCCAATGTGCTCAGCTCAAGGTTGTTGTTACTGCACCAGATGGCCAGCTGTTCAACCTCCATTCTACAGGCAGACTCGTCATTGTTTTCAATAAGGCCGATAACTGTGGTGTCATCTACAAGTTTCAGGAGCTTGACAGAGGGGTCTTTTGTAGTGCAGTCATTTGTATACAGGGAGAAGAACAGTGGGGAGAGAACACACCCCTGAGGAGAGCCAGTGTTGGACCTGGATGTGAGTTTTCCCAGCTTTACTTGCTGTTGCCTGCCTGTCAGGAAGCTGGTGATCTACTGACAGACTGGGGTGGGCACAGAGAGCTGGGTTAATTTGGCTGTGAGAAGATCAGGCATGATGGTATTTAAGGCCGAGCTGAAGTCCACAAATGAGATCCTTGCGTAAGATCCTTGAAGTCCACCCTTGAGATCCCAGGTCTATCAAGATGTTGCAGGATATAATGCATGTACATGTTGACTGCATCAACCACGGGGCAGTTGTGGTCTACTGGTTAAGGAGTTGGGCTTGTAATCAAACCCCTGCTGGACCCTCTTCAGTTTGCATACAAGCAAACAGGTCTGTGAAGAAGTGAAAGTGACGTGTTTGTCAGTTACTGTTGCCTATAACCGAAATGTGACCTCTGCATTTAACCCATCCATCGTGAGGAGTGAACACACACTGCAAGTCGTGAACACACACACCCGGAGCAGTGGGCAGCTATCCCTGCAGCGCCCGAGGAGCAATCGGGGGTTAGGTGCCTTGCTCAAGGGCACTTCAGTTGCTAGCGCTGGAATCGAACCAGCAATCTACTGATGTCCTTCAAGTAGGCCAACACCAGTCTTTCAAATGACTTCATGACCACAGACGTGAGAGCGACAGGTCTGTAGTCATTAAGTCCAGTGATTTGGGTTTTCTTGGTAACCTAAATGATAGTGGAGCGTTTGAAGCAGCAGAGCACTTCACACTGCTCCAGAGATCTGTTGAAGATCTGTGTGAAGATTGGGGCCAGTTGGTCAGCGCAGGCTTTTAAACAGGCAGGTGAAATTCTGTCGGGACCTGAAGCTTTCCTAGTTTTCTGTTTTTTGAAAACACGGCTCACATCTTTCACGCAGACTTTGAGGGCAGGTTGGACAGCAGGAAGGGGGGAGGAGGGAGGTTGCAGGTGGAGTTGGTGTGAAGTGCAGATCATTGAGTCTGGGCTTTTCAAACCTGCTGTAATACACAATGAGTTTGTCTGCCATTTGTTGATTCTCCACAGATTGAAGGGGCGGCGTCTTGTACTTTGTGATGTCCCTCAAACCTCTCCAGGCAGACGTCAGGTCGTTAGCAGAAAACTGGTTCTGCAACTTCACCAAGTAGCTATTTTTAGCCACTCTGATCTCCTTTGTTAGCCTGTTTCTGGCCTGATTATACAAGGTTTCATCCCCCTCTCTGTAGGTGGCCTCTTTGGCATGACGAAGCCGTTTGAGTTTCCCAGTAAACCAAGGTGTGTCATTAGAAAATGCTAAAAATGTCCTGGTAGGGCCTTATAGAAACTGCACATATCCTTATAGAAACTGATGTATGATGTTTAGAGCTGCAATGGCGTGTCGACGTTGTCGATTACGTCGACAAACTAAATGCGTCAACGTGGGTAAAATGCTTCGTTGACTAATATATTTTTACACTAATTTAAAATAAAGATGGTGGTGGCCGCCTTTTTTTCACTTCTATCTGAAAACGACGAGCCAGCTGTGGCAGTACTTATTAGTTCTTTTTTACCTCTTTTCCCCCAGAGCCGTGCCGGTGCTGAAGTTGAGCTGGTCCTAGTTAGCACCGGCACCCGCACACATTTCCACAGGTTTCAGCACTGAAATTTGTAGCAAAATGTTACTATGGTTACATTAACGTAGCGCTCTACAAACCTTCGTTGTTTACAAGCACAGTTCATGGGGCAACATTATAACAGAATTCTAGATTGGGCACCAGCACCGGAACCGTGGTGGTGGAAATGAGCGATTAGTTTCGTGTTTCGATACCTCTCTAAAGCTAAAGCTATCAGCAAATACGTTGGTAATGCGCTGTACAGTAATTCGATTGTTAATCGTTAACAGTGCAGATGCACCTTCTTGACCACTACAACAACAATAACATAGACTGTAACTGCAGTCTGGCAACAATGCTGTCAGTGCATTTGACAGTTGTTATATTTTGGCAGTTCACGGGTGAGATTTGCTTTGTTAAAATCTCAGAGAATTATTAAAAAAGAGTCCGGGTATCTTTGCTCCATCTCAGTTGTTAGTTCAGCCAGCAGTTGCATAGCAGTGCTCATGTACCTGTCCGGAGGAACATACATATTCACGAGTATGAACGAGGAAAACTTTCACGGTGAGTAGAAAGGTTTACAGGTTATGGAGAGTGCCTCTAAATTAGAGCAGCATATCTTCCTCAGTGTTGTTACATCTGAACACCAACGTTCGTTAATGTAGAAACACAATCCACCACCCCTCGTTTCCCCATTAACTCGCGCTGCAGTCGGCTCTGAACAGCTGAAAGCCCGGCAGTTGATGCGCGGTAACCGGAATAGCTTCACTCAACCAGGTTTCAGTGAAGCACAGGGTGGCCGAGTTTGCAAAATCCCTGTTCATGCGGGTGAGAAGAAGTTCATCTGTTTTGTTAGGAAGGTAACGGACATTCACGAGATGAATGGTCGGTAGCGCAGTTCGAAAGCCGCGTTCGCGGAGTTTAACCAGTGCATCGGCGCGTTTCCCTCATCGTGATCGAATCAAAATCAAAATGATAAAATCTGTGCTGAGAATTCTGACATACAAAATTCAGTTCAATGGAAAATCTGTGAAATTACTGAAAATATCCATCTAACTGGTTAACACAGAGGCAGGAATTCAACAAAAAAACAATGGTCTGGAAGCATAATGCCAGTTTCCCTAGCCTGGCATAGAGAGGAAAAAGGGAAAAAAGTGTTAGTAGTAAGGTGAGTGCTATTAATTGGGCAGGTGCTGTCGTAAAGATATGTTTTTAGTTTTTTTGATGATAAATAGTGAATCAGCTGTTCTTATTGAGACTGGAAGGTCATTCCACCAAAAGGAAACGGTCCAGGAGAAGGTTTGTGACAGTGATTCTTTGTCTCTGTGGTGTGGCACCATGAGGCACTGCTCACTAGCAGAATGGAAACTCCTGGACGGCACATAGGTCTGTACCGTAACTTAAAGTGGTTGTTTAAAGGCCACCATCAATGCCTCAAACTTGATTCAAGCAGCCGATGGTAGCCAGTGCAGTGTGGTAAGAAGAAGAGTGATATGCGCTCTCTTTGGCTCGTTGAAGACTACCCTCATTGCTGCATTCTGAATCATTTGCAGGTTTGGTAGTACTTGCTGGTTGGTAGGCCCACCAAGAGAGCATCGCAATAGCCCAGTCTGGAGAGAATACATGCATGAGTTGTGAGGACAGTTCTGAGAGGAAAGGACTGATTTTCCAAATGTTGTGTAAGGCAAATCTGCAGGATCTGGCTGTTGAAGCTATGTGATCAATGAAATGTAGTTGATCATCAGGCATGTCTCCAAGGTTCTTTGGTGTTCTGAAAAAAGTTATTGTAGAAAATCCAAGCTGAATTGAAAGTTGAAAAGTTGGCTGGACAGGCTGTGAAGTGTATATGAGACACAAGCAGCTACTGTAGTTGCTGTAGATGAAATCCAGCTGTTTACCTTATTTTCAAGTAGCCACATTGTAGTACACACTTCATTCATGTCCAATGAAGTGAGCAGAGTGTTGAAGTCAGCGGCCTGGGTTTTTTTTGGGTGGAAGTTGAAGTCCCCAAGTACAACTGGTGAAGTGCCGTCCTCAGGGAGGGTGGACAATAGCAGATCCATCTCCTCTAAGAAGTCACCCTTGACCTGGAGGATGATAAATAACTACAACGTTGATTTTAGCAGGGTGTTGTCGTGACAGAATAATGTTGATAATTACATCAACTTAATAATGTGTTTAATGTAAAAATAAACATATGTGTTGATTAGTTTTAAACAATATTTACTTTGTAGCAACCCAATGAATTTGTCTTGAAGCTTAATTTTTCCACAGCAGTTGAGTTCAGAATTTCAAACTCCCTCCCCCACTTAACAAGCACAGAGCAAGTTCAGACATGTGTGTTAGCCGCATTAGTGTCAGACATGACTGACAGATATGACACAAAGGACATTTCAAGGTGAGTAATCTGAGTGTTGTTCATTTACAAATTAATTATCTCCATTTAACTAGAGGTTTGGCTACACCTGGTAATTCAGTTGATGTTAGCAGTGTAATTTGACCAGGATAGCAGTGGATAAGAAGGTAAAAACATTGAAAATCATAACATTTTTCATTGACAATTATGCTCAGCCAGAGAGGAAATTTCATTTGTGCTGTAAATAGGAAAAATATTTAATGCACAGTCACATTTTTAAAAATCTGTTGTCATTTACACAGATAGCATTCAAGTTTTATTGTATGCAGTTTGCTGTTTGACTAACATTAGCAGACTTTTTATCTCTATAAAAAGATAGTAGAGGCAGGGTTTTTTATTTTGTTTTGCTTGTTTTATCCATTGTGTTTTTATGTTAGTAAAACCTGCAGAAAGATACTCTAGATTCTGATCACTGTTGTGTTTATTTACTGTTTACTTTTACTGCACTTTCTCTTGATTTTTATTTATTTATTATTATTTTTATTTTTTTCATTTGTATTAAATAGCACAATACAATTAAAGTACAGAGAGAGGTAGCTATCCGCTGCCTTGTTGTTTATCTTGGAGAGAAAGAAGAGGACATTTTCAAGGAGTTTGCTGTGAGTATTACAACATCTTGCAAATAAAATTAAATCTTCGCTTGGCACAGTGTAAACACACAGGGCAACAATGTGCTCCTGCACTGCTCTCTTTCAGTTCAGGTTTTAGGTACATTGCACTGGCCACACACTGGGCCTACCCAGGTCAGTGATATCATAACAATGGGCTATCTTGACATTAATGGTAAGGAAAAAGAATAATAAAATGTGTATGGCTGTTGCTTTTCACTTAACCATTAAAAAATATTTCATGAAACCTACTATTAATTTTTATGATAAAATAATTTTCGATTGTTAATTTTTGATGCAACCTATTTTGGCCTTAACTGGGTGCACGGTCGTTCAAATAAAATAAAATAAAGTTAAAATAGAGTTAAAGTTAAAATAAAACAAAGTGTCCAATGATTAACTGAATTAAGTAAGATGCTAATTTATATTTTCTCTTGCTTTACAAGAACACACAAGAGTTTGAGGCAGACATTGAAAGGCAAGTGATGACAATTGCCATAATCGGTGATCAACCTACTTCAGGTTTTGACCACAAGACGGGAACTATTGTGGTTGAAGGCATCAAAATCCTGAACAGAATGGATATCTGAAGGTGCTGTGCTCTCCTAATGGACATAATCTATGCTCTAAATCTGAGTTACCCCAAGGAACTAAAATACACTTCAATATGTGAAGTGTTTCAGAAGCTGTTTCTTGAACTTGATGTACTGATGGACCAAGCGCTAAGGTTATGCGTCTGAAGAATACTGTTTTCTGAAATCTGTACTTGTTTCAGGGGAAACTTTGCTTTTTTTGTAATTTGATGTCCACTGTGGAGGCTGACCTTTGTGTTATATTTCACTCTGCTTGAAAAACTGAGGTTAATATATGAATGTCAGTTGCTTACTTGCTTGTGACAGTAGCAATCTTAGATGTTTTAAAAATGGGGTTTACTATTAAGAAATAGTTTTAAAATTTATAGTTAAGTTAATATTTAACTGAAGTGTGTTTGACACTGGTTTTGAATATGTAAATGCCTATACCTTGGTTGTGTTGGAATTTAATCAGTATGATGGCATAACTGAGGATCCATACACATTTGTTAAAGGCAAAACTGTAGGGCCAGTTTGTTCATAATTTGTGGGGCAGCACACATTTTTGTTTTGTAAATTGTGCCAAGCGCAAACATTTTTGAAACTGCAGGTCAAAATAAATTAAAAGTTAACCGATTAACAAAATTGTTGATGAATGAATTAATTTCTTACAAACAACTAAATGAATGAACAAAAACATGAAAACAAAATGAACAACAAAAAGCTAAACAATTAAAGCAACTTAATGTTTTATAGTGTGTGTACTTGAAAACTTGCTTTTATAATTATGGTTATTAAGTACGTACCACTGAATTTATTTTAAAATGTATGTTAAAAAATTGTTAAAACAACTTAATTTTTTCAAGTTCTCATCTTAAAAAATTTAGTTCATGCAACTTAAAAATACCTCTGTCTAAAGAGTAAATGGTAATTTGTCTAACTCAATATAGTTTATTGGCTGAACATAATTTTATTAGAAGTTGTCATAACTCAAATATAGTGATGCAAACTGCTGCGTTGATTTTTTTTGTTGGGTCGACACAATATTTTTTAGAGTATATAGTCAATATCACAATTTGGATGACTTGAAACTTGGCAAAAGTTTTCATTATTGAGCCACATACATACAGAGCAACCTAGAATACTGTCTCTTTATGGATGCTCTATAATCTGCTTCATCAGCCAATAATCTTTTTTGATAGCAATTTGTCCTTTAAAAACACATTTGCAATATTTGTAAAGTTGATATTCATATTCCCCTTAAAAATATATCAAAACTATGACACATGCTCACTGTGTCCACCAAACAAGTCATACATTCATGACATCAACACTAAATTGTTGCAATGGCTTACTTGGTGGCTGCCCTGCAGGTTTATATAAAACCTCTAGCTAGTTCAAATTGCAGAGTTCTTACGATATCTAAGAAGTATGATCATATTGCCTGGTTCTGTCAACACTGCCTGTCAAGCACTGTATAAACTTCAAAATTCTGCTGATTACCATGAGTGGCCCTGAATAGTTTAGCTCCTCAGAACTTGGGCGAGCTCCACTCTTAAAACAGTTTCAGATCACCTTTACTGTGATCTGAAAATGCTAGACAGTTGTTAATACGCTGAATTTCAAAATCAAGTGTGTTAAATTCTTTTCATCTGTACAGGTCCTTTTTAGAAAATTAGCATATTGTGATAAAGTTCATTATTTTCTTTAATGTACTGATAAACATTAGACTTTCATATATTTTAGATTCATTACACACAACTGAAGTACTTCAAGCCTTTTTAATGTTTTAGTATTGATGATTTTGGCATACAGCTCATGAAAACCCAAAATTCCTATCTAAAAAAATTTTAGTTGGTGCCAGCATTTTTGTACATTTTAGGCACACATTTAAAAAAAAGATCATAATCTGATGCACCTGTGTAAACACAACCCATCCGCATGTGATCAAATTTTTAAATTATCAGTTTGGGCCACTTCCAAATGTGGATTTAAATCGGATAAAATACGATATCCAGACATCCGGTCTAAACACATTTCCTCTTTACCTTGTCTAGGACGTGTGTTCCATGACGGATTTTGTTGAACATATTGAGTTAGCATACTTTATAAAGCTATCCTATTGTCACACATGTTGAAAGCATTAAAACCTTGTTTATGATAGCATTAAAACGCCTTTTTTGTCTTATTAATTGTTGTTGGGTTTTGCCAACATTAGTATATCCAACATTGCCAACAAGTATATCCTTAGTTATGCCACTCTCTAGCACGTTTTTTTTTGGTAAAACATCGTCTTGCTTGTTTTAAGGGCATTTTTTACACCGCAGCAAGCAACAAGCAACGCTGTAAAATGCGCCGTAAATGCGCCAAAATAAAATGCGCCAAAATGAAATGCGGCCTAAAATGCGCTGCCCTGAGGTGTGAAAACATGCATTTTTAAACTGTGTTTTCCTAGTATGATAATTAACTCCTTTTCTTTCTCCCAGCCGCTGAATTTGAAGCGCTTGGGCCAAATCGCTCAAGAAAAGCAGACCAAACCTGTCCAGCACGGATCTTCTTTGTGGCAAAGTTTGCTCTAACTTGCCTGTTGTGTAGTTTCACTTGTGTAGGCCAATATTTCTGCTGGTATCCTGATATATAGCCTTCGTTGTTCATTTAAATTCCTGTTCTGTGTGTCTTCATTTGATTGATTATTTGTTCAATTATGGAGAGCACTCACCTGTGAGTCGGATGGTGTAGTGGATAAAGTGTTTGCCTTAAACCATTTGCCTCAGAAGCGTTACCTGTCGTTTTCAGCTTCGAATCCCGCGAGGACCATGCTCCTTTACTTTTTTATCCTGCACCTCATTGCTATTTTGTTCTGCATTTGTTTAGATAGAAACATAAAATGCACTGACTTTGTTAGTAAACATTTGCCTACATATATTCTTTACTTTATTCTTTATTTATATTCTTTATCATTATCCTGTTCTGGTCAGTTTAGAAAACCAGGTAACACAATGCTGGTAATCAAAATCCTTCAACCCTGTTTGGTTACCATAGCTAAATCAATGGAGTTGGACTTCTTGAATGACATCTGTGTTAACTGTTTTGCAAAAGGGTGGAGAAAATGTCCAATGAGAAATGGTTGACATGTTTGAAAGACGTGTTTTCTGCTCTGTTGAGATCTATCTGTCTGTCTGTTTGTCTGAAGGATTATGATTACAAGCATTGTGTTTCCTAGTTTTCTAAACTGACCAGAACACAAAGCAGGATAATGAGTAAAAAAATATATATGTAGGCAAATAATATGTCTACATAGATGTTTAAATAACATCAAAACAAGGACAGAAATTAAAGCAAAAAAATCCTTGTACACTCAGGTTTCTGCCATCCTGTTTACTAACAAAGTCAGTGCATTTTCTGTTTCGTTCCAAACAAATGCAGAACAAAATAGCAACGAGGTGCGGGATAAAAAAGCAGTTAAAACGCTTTTGGTCTAATTAATTGCTGTTGAACTTTTGAATAGATGCCTTAGCAAAAGTCCATCCACAATTCAAGGGTCAATCATGGCGCTCATTTTAGTGAATGACTAGACTTGTTGGCTGAGTGAATAATGTCATGTAATGTTAAACACGCACATAGAATATGGGGAAATGTTATCCTATCCTATCCTAGTGTTTGAAAATGTAAACAGGTGAGACAAAAAAAAATCGGATATGAAGGTCGGATAAGGTCAGATCTGACCATTAAGTAAACACTGCAGTGTAAACACAGCCTTAGTTTATTTTAAGTTTTCTTTAGACACAACATAATTCACAAAGTTACATTTCTAATAGTTCATACCTTTGGTGAGTTAACTATCACTCTAAAAAGTGAATAAATCAATATATAAATAGTCTGGTTACTGGTAATATACATATGCATATATAACATGGAACAGGAAAACATACTAGTAGTATCGATTTAAACTGCTTTATGTAGTATGTAAACAAACACAAAAGCAAACAGAATAAAAATGAATAAATTAGTTCAGTCGGAAGCGCATTTATGTACATAAGGTACTTAAGGTACTGCAATCCCTCTGACAGAATTTGTCATATCATTACACACAAGACTGACTCTGAATACAGGTACAAAACAAAATACCTGAAAAATGAATATATATATATATAAAAAAAAGACACAAATCAGTTCGTACAATAAGGCATCACTCTGGAAAACCATCACTAGCACCAAAAGGAAATGACGGGGTAGGGTTGGGGACATGACTTTACAACTATAAATACAAAATCAAAATTCTCAAAACACAGTATTTTAGAAAAAATGTAGAGAAGCAGTAGTCCCCAAATGCAACCACAACATGCATCAGGACAATAAAGTCCTTATTAGCATTCACTGAACAACATTTCTTATCAATCATTTGCAAAGTCTGGTATAAATTTAGGACCCAAGATCACTGTTGGAATATAGCCTAAAACATCCTTTCTCAGTGTGTAAACAAAACGATATATGGAAGGAAATAATATGTGGAGCCTAAAATATTTAATATAGACCTGTGGAAAATATAGTTCTAAAATCTGTTCATAAATGAGTGCCAGCTAATAAACTTGTGCTGCTGGTCATGCCACATTTTATCACAACAGGGTCACAAACATTTTTCAAATATTGGACAGTTTTTCAAACATCAATTCAAACACAATTATTCAAAACATCAGTTTTTCTATGCTAACATTTGTCACATCTTATGTCTATTTCTTTTCCTATGCGTACCAACAGAGCTGCCCTCATGGCTGAGTCCAAGACATTCTTCTTTGCTACTCTTTCTACTATAGTTTCTGGCTTGTCTTCCTGGGTGGAATTAAAAAGAACAAGAAAACTTATGTTTTGATTAAATATTTTATCAAAATAAAAAGTATTTAAAACATAAATGAACAAATAATTATGATTATTTGGTCCAAAGTCAACAGTATTTTAAATCAACTACATCTACTTATCATTTATGTATGCATTTGTTTCTTTTAATTGTATAAATTGTGCATTACTCTTTATTGTAAATGAGATTTTCAAATAATAAATGAGATTCTTAATTACTTCAACTTTAAATACTTTAAATACCGCGTTCCTTGAATACAATAAATGACTTCTATTATTGACTTGGAACATATAATAATTTTACATTTTTACCTATTACCTTGTCTTATCACATACCTTTTGTACAATAAATGACGTAATTTGCCCGCTATCAGCCTGGTAATCAAGCCAGAATAACTCTGTGCCTGTGTTTTCCTGATCTGTGCTTGAGCTGCTCTCGTTCCAGTCGTCTGTTCCCACACTTACACCAGACTCAGAACAATCTGAAATCAGTCAAGTGCCCATACATCATATACATTAAATTCCAAATAATAAAACTGTTACAACATTTAAACTATATAGCTTTTTAATGGCCAATGCCTCAATTTTTGGCAGGTTGGGACAATGGATGTCATGTCAAGTGAAATATCATACGGTATTAAATAACGTGTACATATACTTCAATTTAACATATAAACTATAACTTTGTTAAAGTGTTTCACAAAGTAAAATAACATCTGACATTACTAAAATTACTTAACAGATATATTTAAATCCAGGCTATTTCTATGTTCTATGTATAGAAACATCTGGATGGCAATGTAATGTGGATGGCAATTGTAATGTGTTAAATAACAATGTCCGTTTTATGTGCAAAATAAAAATTCTGTGATATAATTATCATTTTGCTATTTGCCACATAAGCTTTAATATGTATCAATTTAAATACATATTTTAATGGTTTACATGTTGCAAAATTAAAATTTTTAGCTGACCCTAAAACAGAAAGCTTTTTATTTTAACTTTCTGAAAAAATGCTTTCTGGGGATACTAGGGTAATTCAACAAACTAGGTACAGCTGCGCAAGTCAACAAAGTTGTCAACATTATTCCAAGACATGGAATGCAAAATTGTGATGGAATTTTTGATATTTCATATGATGTTGCCATGGCAAGGCAGTCAAATCTTTGGTGAAAAATGGGAACCAGGAAGCGTAATTTTAGAGACACTTAAGCTGATCACATACATACAAATGGGTATTATGAGTTACAGGGCCACCAACTAGTAGCAGGTAGTAAGTCATAAGAAAGACCAAAGTTGTCCTCTTATCTCTAAATTTAAGAGGCACAGTTGTTGCCTTGGTGAGGCATATTTTAATATAAATAAATTATTAAAATGGGAATAGTTTTACCTGTAGTCACCAAACTTGGTACATGTATTGTTCTAATCAATTAATGTATTGTAATTTACAGTGGCAAGGAAAGTATGTGAATCTTTTGTAATTGCATGATTTTCTGAATAAATTTGTCACAATATGTGATCTGATCTTCAACTAAGTCAAGATCATTATGTTTGTATTGACAAACATAATGTGTCTAAAAATAATAACACAAAAAATCAAATCTTTCATGTTTTCATTGAGAACAACAACAAAAAAAAACCTCAGAGAGCATGTGAAAAAAGTACACTTTATTGCCAAAGGTTTCGCTCACCCATCCAAATAATCAGGTGTTCCAATCACTTCCATGGCCACAGGTGTATAAATTCTAGGTAGGCAGACTGTTTTTACAAACATTTGTGAAAGAATGGGTCAGTCTCAGGAGCTTAGTGGATGCCACCTGTGCAACAAATCCAGTTGTGAAATTACCTCGATACTAAATATATAAGCCCGTGGAAGCATTTGGGAATGACAGCAACTCGGCCACAAAGTGGTAGGCCTGACAGAGCGGGGCAGAAGATGCTGAGGCGCATAGAGCAAAGACGTCAACTTTATGTGGCCTTCAGATTAGCTTAAGAACAGTGCGCAAAGAGCTTCATGGAATTGGTTTCCATGGCTGCACAGCTGCATCCAAGACATACATCACCAAGTGCAATGAAAAGCATTGTGCGCAGTGGTGTAAAGCACGCCACCACTGGACTCTAGAGAAGTGGAGAAGCATTCTCTGGAGTGACAAATTGTGCTTTTCCATCTGGCAATCTGATGGACAGTCTGGTTTGGCGGTTGCCAGGAGAGCTGTATTTGTCTGACCTCATTGTGCCAAGTGTAAAGTTTGGTGGAGGGGGGATTAGTTGGTGGATGACAGAGTCTGTTGTGGATGAACTTGACTGGCCTGCAGAGAATCCTGACCTCAACCTGATAGAACATCTTTGTGACAAATTAGAGTGGAGACTGAGAACCAGGCTGTGGCACATCAGTGTGACCTCACAAATGCGCTTCTGGAAGAATGGTCAAAGATTCCCATAAACCCTCTTAAACCTTATAGACAGCCTTCCCAGTAGAGTTGAAGCTGTTATAGCTGCAAAGTTTTGACTGACGTCATATTGAACCCTATGGATTAGGAGTGGGATGTCACTTAAATTCATATGCAAGTAAAGGCAGGTGAGCGAATACTTTTGGCAATATTGTGTATGTGAACCCTAACACTGAACAAGCAGGGTATCCACGGCAGGACAACACGAAGAAACCCACTGCTTACTAACATTGCTGCACACCTGAAGTTTGCAAAAGAGACTTCATTTCTTTGTTTTGTGAAACATTGAATGAAACAGTTTCTACCTATGTAACTTACTCTGATGACGTGGGTGATACACTTGTCGGTCAGGTCTTCTTGGGCGACAGGGGGTGATAGTGCGTCTGCACCTCATTTTTTCTTTGTCCTGTTTTACTTTTTTGTCATAATCATCTCTGTTAAAAATATATATAAATGAAAAAAAGTGGTTATGAATTAAGGACATTGTTAAATTTTTTGTTTAAAGGTACCTATTATGTGCGTACACATAGTGAGGATGCTCATTTTAGCTTCGCAGCATAGTTATGTAGTTACTGAGTTACCTGGACAGCTCTTAAATGTTGGTTGTAATTCGTTTAATTGGTGATGCTTCATTATTACATTCCTGCACACTTTTTCCAAACCAAACTTTAATACGTAGCTTCTCCCACACAGTTTGTTGTATACCCATAAATGATGGGTCAAGTCAACTGGCTTATTGAAGAGAAGTCTGTTTATAAGTGATCAAGTGCACAATGTTTTAGGGCTAAAAATTTAATAAACTTAGTTCAGCCCAAGTTATCACATCATTCCTACTATTAAGTACTGGTGGTACATGCTCAAGGGCACTTCATTTGCTACCTATTGGCAGTGAAATTGAACGAAAACTGGCCCAGGCATGGGGTGGACTTAAGGTATTACTCTGGTAACTTCCTGTCCACAGCCTTAAAACCTCATAACATTACAAATAAGCCATATTTTAGTATCATGGTAAATCATGCAAATTTATGTTGTGAATCATTATGAATCATAATGGGAAGTCAATTATTAAAACCATATATTGTACCATCCTGAATAACCGAAAAGACCTGTAAGCTACAATGTATACAGTATATCCACATCATATTTTTTTAAAATTACTTACATATGTATAATTATCACTCATATTTCTCAAATGACCACATACACACGTATTACTATTGACAAAGTATGATATGTACGGCGACATGCCTCTGTAGAACATTTAAAAAAAAGAAACAAAGAAAATAGCACATTTAAACTACTCGTTACTGTGATTTTTAAAAAAATATAAAATCAATATTCTAATAGAGTTAGGATAAGATAGACTGCACCACCAAAAAATCCAACAGAAGCCAATTAACAAAACAACTACCAATTTCAGTTTAGAAGGTATGTATTGTCGGCACGTGTCGGGGATCTACAAAGTATTGAAATGAACTAACTACTAGGTAGATAAAAGTGAGCAGACCTGGCGATTTGATTTCTCCTGATGTGCTGCAGGAAGCCGTGGCTCATATCCAAACGACCACCAGGTTTATATTTAGCACTCACGTCCTCTGCGTCACGTAAAACTGCATCCATAGCTTTACTGTGTAGATTAAAATGATGACAAAATTCGTTTTAGCACAATGCTATAAACTCTACTCATATTACTTTCTTCAGGCGAAACGGTAGACGCCAGTTGGTCATTACGAACAGCACTCCGAGTTTTTCCTTTAAATACAATCGGCGAGAAAATGCCCTTGCTGAAATATATTACCGCTGTATTCTTATTCTTGTCTATTACAGGAAATGGGTCCTTGATAATCCACATAATTAAACATTAAACGTGCCCAGTGTTTACTGAAACAGTGGGCGCTGCTCACCCAGAGTTATTGAGCCTTGGCCATCCGTTTTTGAACCGGAAGTAAAGGCGGGATTTCGAAAGCGCACAAGCAGGCATTTGAAAGTGCAGCACACATACATTCATACGTTGTATTCGCCTTCTCATTTAGGTATACATCAGCTAGGTAAAATGATCTCAGGCGTGAAACGAGAAAGATCTATCGATGAAGATGAGGAGAAAGGTATGTCTGTGGGGGTTTGTTAGTTTAATAGGGTATAGCACAAAATTATTTGAATGAAGGCTTTTGTGTTTTAGTCTATTGTACCTTTATATTGTTATTTATAAAATGTGCTTTAATATAAAGCAAGATTAGTTTTTGTAATTGCACATTTACAATTTATAAATTTACAGCACCATTAACATTTACAAAACATATTTGTAAATTCAAAAATACATCAGCGCTTATAAACTACGTCACACCGCGTTGCATGTTGGGGTGGAGCCGCCATCTTATGTCGCCTTCTTTTGCTGACTGAAATTAATAGATTCGTGCATAACACACAACTATGCATTGTTTTCTGAAAGTGCAAAGGTTTTTGGAGGTTTTGGTTCTTTCCACATGCTTAAAAACTTGAATCACACACTAATTTTAAACAAATCACAACCTATTAAAATCCCTTCTGAACAGTTTTGTAGTGGCTATGTGAAAGTTCTAGTAATTTAAAAGCAGAGTGACAGGCATGTGAAAATTCTAGTAATTTAAAAGTAGAGTGACAGGAAATGAAACTTTTAAAAACACACCGCAAGCTCCTTACTCTTTGTGTTTTTACATATAGAAAAAGCGAGAAACATGCATTGTCTATTTTTTCCTTGAACATTAATGTGAGTTACTTTGATTATTCTCAATGCAAAAGGAAAAAATCTTTTTATCTCTGACTTAGATATGACACCTAAATTAAATTTCACGATACCAATACCAAATCAATATTATTGGGAAAAAATAACAACAGGAAAAGTAACTAAATAATTTAACTTATTTATTAATAAACACCCAGCGTTAAAGATTAGATTAGCATATTAAGATTTATAATAGAACAAACTGGATTATTGTTGAATAATTAGATAAAGTCTAAGATTATTTTTATGTAACTATATTTGAAACCACATCACTTAAGCAGTCCTAGATTTAATAGATTTAATTTTCCAAGTTGGACATGTTGGCTCCCTTTGTTTGTGTTGGTTTGTAACATTTCTTACAGATGGGTTTTGTGATATCGGTGGGCTTGCCCTGACTGTCAGCAACATAAGCGAAATAATGCCATTTTTCACTTCATGCATCTATTTTGTTTACAAGCTGTGGGCTTGTTCTTCTTTTTTTTTTTTTTTTTAAGTTATGTTTGAAAACTATGCCATCCTTTTGCCATTAAGTTTGTTTGACTTTGAGTTTAAATCAGTCACGAATAAGATGAATAAAAGGAGAGCTCTCATTTAACAGGTTTAGAAAGTGGATACAATGCATAAACTTACAATACATACGTTTAGCACTGTTAAAAAAATTGTTGTATATAATACAACATTTACAGTGTTGTATAATATTTATAGTGTAGACAATGGAAAAGTGATCATGTGCTTAAAGACTGTAGTAAGTCATTACAAACAGCAGTTCAATTCAGTTTTATTTATATAGCGCTTTTACAATGTTACATTGCTTCAAAGCAGCTTCACACAAAATACTAAGATAAATTAAGAAATCAGTAAATTGAAGAAAAAAAATTCAGACAGTCTACATAACAAACAGTATTATTGCAGATATGTGAGAATGATTACATTGATTGAATTATTACAGTCCCCTAAGCGGAGTACATGTCTGCCGTCTCCCAGTAAACAAGCCAACAGGGCAACAGTGGCAAGAAACCAAAACTCCTGGGATGTATAAATGGACATACAAAAACCTTGGAAGAAACCAGGCTTAGCTGGGAGAGTTTTCCTCTGGCACGTTAAAGATGTAATTTGTAACTTTTCTGGATATAAACATAGTGCTTGTAGTACCGATTTGTCTTAAATGTTCACCCTCTAAAAAAACAACTTGGACTTGATTCAACTCAGTCGGTCTACACGACAAGAGACCCACCATTTTTGTTGTTCATTTCAAACACTCATTACGGGTTGCTCGATGCAACTGTTTCCAGAAGGCTGGTGGGAACGTTTCTCCATGTGGTGAAGATGGCTTCACAGGGGGTATCCAAGGTTTGGAACTGACGTCTTTTTTTTTTTTTTTTAGAAACTTCCCTTGCCATCCATCCCCAAATGTTCTTAATAGGATTTAGATAAGGGGAACATGCGGGATGGTTCATAACAGTGATACTTCTCTTGGAAGAAGTCCTTTATCAGGTGGGTGTTGCAAACTGCAGCATTGTCGTGTTGAAAGACCCTGGCATTATCACACAGACAGGGGCCCTTGCTGTTTATGTTAACAAATGAGCAGGACAAAACTTTGTATGGATCCTAGGGGTGACAGTAGCCTAATATTCCTGTGGTTCTTGCAAATGAAATCAGTCATTCAAATCAGTCATTGCTCTTGACTGAATTATTTTAGAATTTTTTTATAGTACTTTGTACAGTGAAGACTTTTGTGACCTCCATCCCTCCCAATTGAGTCTAGTTTCTTTGAGTCTATTTTCTACTTAATTAACACATTGGAGTTTTTGTTCCTTGCCACTGTTGCCCCATTGGCTTGCTGGGAGACTGTTGACATTTAACTTAGCTTAGGTTTTGTATAACCGCTCCGGGTGTTTTTGTGTTCATGGCTTGCAGTGTTTTGGGTATGGGTTGCCATATCTGAAAAACCATGACAATTTCACTTTGTTTCACTTATTGTTATTGATCCTAGCAAAATTATAGAATTATGATGCCTAAAGTCTTTTACTATTTTATATCTTTCTCTAATTTTCTGTGTATGTATGTATTTTCTGTGTACTGTGTGTATTTTAATGTTCAAGTTAAATTTATTTATAGAGCGCTTTTCACAATGGAACATTGTCACAAAGCATCTGTACAAATATAAACAAAATATCAATGGATATTCAACGTATGGTAAGAAATTTGAAATGAAACAACTTTAAAGGAAACAGATTTAAATAAGAAAAAGACAGAACCTCATAAATAAACACATACAATCATACACAGACAGATATGATAAAAAAGTACAGATAAACAAACAGATATGTACGGATATTTGCTGAAGAACAGATAACGAGTGGGGTGACTATGCTAGTGTCAGCAGACTCCCGTTAAGCAAGCCAACAGGGCGACAGTGGCAAGGAAACAAAACTCCAGAGAATGGAAAATGGAGAAAAAAAACCTTGTGAGAAACCAGGCTAGTCGGAGAGGGCCAGTTCTCCACTGGCAAGTTAAAGCTGCAGTCTGTAACCAAGACTATGATAGGTTAAGTATAAAGCTAAATGAAGAGTGGGAGGAGACCAAACTGGTGATTATGTAAATATTTTAAATAGGAGAAAATAACATGGTAGATGATAAGTACCATAGGTTACTGATAGCAGCTCTAACAACAATCTGCTGTTACAATACTGGTGCTGAACTGATGATATAAGATTGTTGTGTGATGGTTTTAAAAGAAACATGGATACTGACAGAGATAACAGAATTACTGGAATAATGTGGAAATGTGTTACCATCACTGGAGTAGGCCATGGAGAGAGTCTTCTGGGAATGACTGAGACCACCACCAATGGGAACTGGGGACCGGACTGACCTGCCGATGAGTGATCTGTAATGAGGCAGGTTCATCTAAAACTCCCCCGGGAGGAAACCCCCAAAACAGAGGATAATTAGGGTAGCAGCTGTTCATGACATTGTGAACATAAATCAACTTGTCAATAGATAACAATTGTCAATTTAATTATGAATATGCATGACTAAAGAGATGGGTTTTTAGTCTAGATTTAAACTGCAAGAGCGTGTCTGAACCCCGAATAGTATCTGGGAGCTCGTTCCAGAGTTTGGGGGCGAAATGAAAGAAAGCTCTACCACCTTTAGTTGACTCTAGGCACAACCAGCAGACCAGCATTTTGAGAGCGTAGAGCACGTATCGGTTTGTAGTGAGATAGGAGGTCTGTGATGTATTTGGGGGCTAGCCCATTTAGTGCTTTATAGGTTAGCAGTAAAATCTTGTAAGTAATACGGTAATTGACGGGCAACCAGTGGAGGGATAAAAGAATTGGTGTAATATGATTATATGTTCTAGACCTAGTAAAGACTCTAGCTGCAGCATTTTGAACTAACTGTAGCCGGTTTATGAGAGAGGCTGAACAATCACCTAAGAGTGAATTACAATAATCCAGTCTAGAGGTCATAAAGGTCATCTAGGGCATCGGCCCTAGAGAGGAAGCCACATATCTTAGTGAAGTTCCTTAAATGGAACAAGGCAGTTTTAGTAATATATGCCACATGGCTATAAAATGATAAATTGCTGTCCAAAGTAACGCCCAGGTTTTTAACTGTGTTGGATGATATAACATTACCCTCCTCTAACTTCAGATTATAGTCGGCTGGGGTCTGTTTATTAGAATGTGGACGAACAAGTAATATCTCGGTTTTATTTGAATTTAGTAGGAGAACATTACAGGTCATCCACTGTTTTATGGCTGTGATACAATCAGAAAGTTTTGCTAGATTAGAAACATCGTCGGGTCTAGAAGATATGTATAGTTGGGTGTCATCAGCATATCAATGGAAATGTATCCCCAGGCTTCTAATTAGATTTCCTAATGGAAGCATATAGATTGTGAAAAGCAGAGGGCCCAAAATCGAACCTTGAGGGAGGCCATACTGGACTGGCATTAGGGCAGACGATTCCCCATTTATGTGTACAAACTGATAACGGTCGGACAAATACGATCTGAGCCACTGCAAGGCATGCCGTTAAATGCCCACCTCATTCTGTAAACGATCCAACAGCAAGCCATGATCTATGGTATCAAACGCTGCACTAAGATCCAGCAAAACTAATAGTGACGTGTCCTTTATCAGCTGCCAGGAGTAAATAATTTGTAATTTTGACAAGAGCAAAAGTACAAGAGCACAGTCTCTGTACTGTGATGTGGTCTAAACCCAGACTGAAAGATTTCAAAAATGTTGTTTCTCAGTAAAAAAGCAGACAGTTGAGAAAATACAACACGTTCTAGGATCTTTGACATAAAAGGGGTGTTTGAGATCTGTCTATAATTCGCAAGTTCATTTAAGTCCAGCTAAGGTTTCTTTAACAGCGGCTTAATGACTGCAAGCTTAAAGGGGCTTGGGACATGATCTAGGCACAGAGATAAGTTAATGATATTCAAGAGATACTCCTGAATTTCTGGTAGTAGCTCTAACAGTAGGGTGGTTGGAATAGGGTCTATGAGACACGTAGTTTGTTTTGATGACCTGATAAGTTTATTGAGAGCGTCCTGGCTTATAGGTGAAAAACAGTCAAACTGCTCGTGAGGGGAAACATTTACCAACACTGAATTATCCATAACGGTCACAGGCCACATGGATTCAATCATGTTACGTATATTTTCAATTTTTTCTTCATAAAAAGATCATAAAATCGTTGCTCCCCAAATTTGCAGGTGCATTATCCTCTGAAAGCTTTTGCTTGCTCGTTAGTCTGCCTACCGTTGTAAACAAAAACCTAGGATTGTTTTTATGTCTCTCGAAAGGTATTATTGCAAATGCCTTATCTTTGTAATGACATGTTATGTAAGCTGGAATTTATAAGATAACTATAAACCTAGTATTTCTATTTTTTCTTAATGTTCACATCACATGCACATACTATTTGTCGTAATACCATTTATTATGTGTTGAATATGTTTGTTATGTTTTCAGTTTTTTTAAGTATCTCAGTATTGTCTAAAGCTGCTTTCATAAAAATTCACATACACCAAGATGTTTATTTTTATAAATATTTCATTTTAAATAAAAAAAGGCAATGATCAGTTGGTTTAGTCATTCCACTTGAGAAGCTTTTGGTTCCATAGGAATAGTATGTACCTTAATGTGTGTTTTTCTTCTCCATTTCCTGGCCCTTCATCTTAAGAAATAGTACTACATTTTAGATTAACAATACTGCAAGTTACAAAAACGCACACTCTTACCACATTTAATATTTTCTGATACCGGGTGCTCTTGTTATGGTGAATCTGTCAAAACCTCTGCCCTGAACCAACATGTTTACTAAAATGTTCCATTAATTAAAACTTTTAAATATTAATAACCTAATAGTTATTGAATCTCTGTCTTAGAATAATTTAAGGATAATTAAGTCAATATAAGTCAATGTGGTTCTAAATCAAGTTTTCTGCACAGGAACAAATTGGTTTATTAAGGCAAAACTCTAAATATCATGTTTAAGTAAGCTTTAATTGTTTTAAAAATAAGCTAAGGAATGCATTTTATTTATGCCCTGAATACCAAATGACATTTGATATTGTGTAGGATAAGAGTTGTTGTTTCTCTTTTTTTTAGAAGGGAAGGTGAAGCT
The DNA here is from genome assembly GCA_036877545.1 of Yasuhikotakia modesta. Lineage (NCBI taxonomy): Eukaryota > Metazoa > Chordata > Actinopteri > Cypriniformes > Botiidae > Yasuhikotakia > Yasuhikotakia modesta. Next base: position 30,178 of record JBAJNP010002521.1, read on the forward strand.
TGGGCGTTTTCAAGGTATTGAAGATAAGAGAAGCCGCCATTGTCCATATCTGGACACAATTAACAGGTTAATTTTTTGCTTTAATGTCGTATATGACTACACACTGTTCCTCCACTACATATTTTTATATCAGTCTCTTTCTTTAGGAGTGTTCTGGATTTTGACTTTGAGAAACTTTGTTCAATCTCACTCTCGCACATTAACGTCTATGCCTGCTTAATCTGTGGGAAATATTTCCAAGGTATGTGTGGCAGTATCAGGTACCAGTTTTTCAACCAATTTATCCCAATAAGCTGTACGTTTTCCATTTAATTCTTAGGATTTAAAATGGAAAATAAAGATTTATTAAAGTAACAATGTATCTTTTGTAGATTGCTGTTTGGGCAGATATTTTGTTATTTATTTTCTGTTTCAGGTCGTGGCCAGAAGTCTCATGCTTACATCCACAGTGTTCAGTTCACACATCATGTTTTCCTAAATCTCCACACGCTTAAATTTTACTGTTTGCCTGACAATTATGAGATCATTGACTCCTCACTAGAGGACATCACTGTGAGTTTTTTCCCAATATGTGTATTGGTATTCCAGTAATCATATACTGTACAGTAATGCAATTGTACTTGTCAGTGTGCCATATTTCTGAAAAATACTTTTTGCTATCATGCTATAATTAAGATGTGGTTTTTCTTATGGATCTGATATAATGTTAGTAAAGCTTTGTTTTTGTTTTTTTTAGTATGTGTTAAAACCCACATTCACCAAACAGCACATCTTTGGTTTGGATAAGCAAGGGAAGCTGTACAGAGCCTATGATGGCACAACCTATCTGCCTGGAATTGTGGGTCTCAATAATATCAAGGCCAATGACTACGCTAATGTTGTTCTTCAGGTAAAATGAATAATCACAGTTATAATAAGCTTTTAATGCAACAGTCAACACAAACACCTTTCAGAGTAGGTGTGTTATGTAAAATCATTAGAATTTCAATATAGATAAAGCAGTCTATTTGCCTTAGCTAAAATTAATGATTAAAAAAACAACCTTGTTAAACAAAGTAGTGCTCACTTCTACTTTTAATTTTCCAAGGCGCTGTCAAACGTGCCTCCTCTACGGAACTACTTTCTTGAAGAGGATAACTATCACAGTATTCGTCGTCCACCAGGTGACATCATGTTCCTTCTGGTTCAACGCTTCGGGGAGCTAATGCGAAAGCTTTGGAATCCACGCAACTTCAAAGCCCATGTGTCACCACATGAAATGTTGCAGGCTGTGGTGTTATGCAGTCAAAAGAACTTTCAGATCACTAAGCAAGGTATAATGTTTTTTTTATTTTCATAGCTTTTTCTGTTTTTTAAACTCCTCTTTTTGCATTAGCAAAAAACATTATTTATGTTGATACCCATTACCTTTACCTAGAAATACAAATTTTTTATAACATTTTTAAATTTATAAACCTTTATTTTATATACATGTGCAAAGATTGGGATCACTATCTCTAATTGGTTTCAATTTATGGTATCCCTTATAATATTTGATTGAAATGCCATATTGTCATGTGACTAACTACATCCCTTTATTCTATGACTCATGGTTAGCTTTGTTATAGGCAATGTTACTTACTGTCAGGTATGTTAAATTATATAGAAAATCTTTTTTGATCTCTACAGTGTTTGTCAGATTTGCATACAACTTGATATGCAACATCTACATACTCCAAAATATTATGGGGTTTATGTTGATTCCTTGAATCGTTCATGATATGTTAATAAATTTGACTGAGCATAAAATGAAATTGAAACAAATTTAAAAAGTTTGTTTTTAAACTTTGTAGGCTGAATTGCAGTAACAGCTTGTGACAACTGCCACCTATTGGTAATTAATAATTTTGTGTTATATTGCATTATTCCATGTTACCTTTAACTGTTTTAAACTAAAATCATTATCAGAGTGGTGCACAAAATTTTTCTGAAATATTTTATTTTAATAAGTCAAGGGTTATAAGTAGGCCACAATTTTTAATTGTAACTTGTAAAGACCCAAATCCATTTGTCTGCATGTCAGACATGATTACAATATTTGGACACCCTGTCAAAGTGAGGAACAAAGTTTAGTTTAATTTGTGAAATACTTTTTACGTGTTAAGTTCATGTTTTGATAAGGCATGCAATAACCTATAAAATAAAGCTATCGGCATGCTGCAGTGTCTGAATATTTATTAACCTGCAATTGTTTAATGTTATGTATTATGTAGTATTATAATTTTTTTTTCAATAGATTGATCCAAGCTTTATGATGGATTTTTTTGAGCTTTAAAAATTTAAACAGTTACACGCAGTTAGAAATTTTTTCGTGTGAACTATTTCTTAAAGATTGTCATTACAGTTTGTAGTCTGGTAGACTGTTACTTCTACTACTTTTATATTTTTAGAGTTTTGTTGCTTGTCAAGTTTTCTTCTATTGACTAGTGGTTTTCAATAATTTCTGATTAAGTCATGTTTAAGTAATCTGTATGCATGTCTTTAAGACTTAAAAGTGTAACATCACATTTGTTCTGGGTCCTGGGTTTTGCCTCCTGTTTGGGCAGAGATTGACGTAGGCATTGTTGAAGATTGTAAGATACTAAAGCATTCAAAAAGAATTATACTTTTCCTGACACCCTTTAATTTTAATATTAATAGAAAAAGGGAAGAAAGGCAAACCAAACTAATAAGAAATTATTAAAATCGGTTTCTTTCAACAGCACAACAAGATTATCATGTTAGCTTGGAAATGTCATATTGTAACATTGTTTTTTTTAATTAAGCTTATTGTTATTAGTGGTGTTTGCGAAGCAAAGCATCCTTATTACTCTGTTTTCATACTTTTTTATTTGGACAACTTTGTAATTTTCGGCACAGTTTGTTGTAGACCCATGAATGAGAAGTCAAATCAACTGGCTTATTGGGGAGAGGTGTGCCTTTAATTTTATCAGTGATAATGTGTACAATGTTTTAGCGGTGTGCAAAATATTTCATAGATTTAACAATGAATTAATGGCTGAATTTTGTGATGTTGTAGCTCTACATCAGAATGTCATAGAGACTTGTGGATTGGCCCATATCCCTTGGCTTAGCAAGCAGCAACAAATGGTGACATTACAAATTCATAGTCATTACCTAGCAACCAGTTACAATACCCTAGTATCTTCCCCATACGCTTCTAATGAATGTAACACTGGGCAGCTCTTTGTGGTGTCATAATTCTGCATCAGAATGTTGTAAACACTTCAGTCTTTAATTAGTTTGGGCAAATAATGCTGCAGTTATGTGTCATATCATCAAACTGTTGGTTTCTTCAGAATTTCCGCTTTATGGTGATCCCTAAAATGTCCAGTGCTGCTGTGTTTAAGATTTAAAGAAATTAAACGCATTCAATTCAAAACAGAGCTTGCACTTTTTAACGTAAAGCCATGCTCTTCTTTACCCTTTAGGGGATGCTGTGGACTTTCTCTCTTGGTTCCTGAATGCATTGCATGGTGCCCTTGGTGGGACAAAGAAAAAATCATGTGAGTTTTCCTCCCAAATCTGTTTTTAAATCCAGTCTTAAAACATATAGTTTTTACTCTATGGCATTTAATTCTGTATGAGAGCTGTCATATGTTTCTATGTTCTATGTGTTTTGTTGCAGAGACATTTGTACAACACATTTAATTTTAATTTCAACTTTCATTTTGATTAAAACCACCTTGTTTTACATTTTATTCCTCTGCAGCCATCGTCACAAAAGTGTTCCAGGGGTCCATGCGAATCTTCTCAAAAAAGCTTCCCCATCCAGACTTGGTAGGTGACAGGTGGACCATCACTTTTTATATTTAGACAAAAAAATCTTTATTATATACTGATAAAGAGAATGACTCTATGAAACAGATTAAATAAATATTTACTAGAAATGTTAAATTAAATATTAACGTATTATACCATTTAAATGTTAAAAAAGCCTGCAGAAGAGAAAGAAGCTCTCCTCCTAAAGGAGGACTATCAAGAGGAGATGTCAGAGTCCACCTTCCTGTACCTGACCCTGGATCTGCCCACCGCACCCCTCTACAAAGATGAGAAAGAGCAACTCATCATTCCTCAAGTTCCTCTCTTCAACATTCTTGCAAAGTTCAATGGAAACACTGAAAAGGTATGGACTAATGTCTTATCCATTTTGGCAATTTAAATAAATGCAAAAAGTAATTAAATACAATCACGTTAACTTGTCTATGGCTGCCCCAAACCAAAGATTTTTATAATCAATAGTTGTTTAAGTATATTTATTTATAAATATATGTGGGAACATCAAAATGGTTTGAGTGTCAGGAATAAGAAAAAAGGGTTAATTGCTAATGTTATATATTAAAGAGAAATGCTAAACCATTATAAGAAGCATTACAATTACAAATTATGCATCGACTGTATTATTGTCAGACTCTATGGTCAAACAAAAATCTTACTGGATTAAACAATTAATAGCAAAAGGAATCTTTGGAAATGTAAACTGCCATTTCACCTGGCACACTAGAACAAAAGGTAAAACAAGTAATATGTTGGCTTTACAATTAAAAAAAAACTGTGCAGTCATTATAGCTCAGTATAAAGACCCCTGTTCAGATGTGTTTTTATATTGCTATTGCTATCCTCTCTAAAATGGGACTGATTTGCAGACAAGTTTTTCTGTTTCTTTTTCCAGGAGTATAAGACGTACAAAGAGAACTTTCTAAAAAGGTTCCAGCTAACCAAGCTCCCCCCATACCTTATCTTTTGTATCAAGCGATTCACAAAGAACAACTTCTTTGTTGAAAAGAACCCCACCATTGTCAACTTTCCCATCACGTATGTTCTTAAATTTTTTTAAAGTTTCTGTGCATTTTTCATTGCAGTGCAAATCCAGGAAAATCCAGGATATTACTTAATATAACTGTTTGTGTTTGCCTTATAAAAAGCCATATAGACATATACACATACAGTAGTGGTTGATAGTATGCTGATTTCTATTCTTGTTGAAATTTCTTTCATGGCAATCTTTTAAAATGTAAAAGCTTTAATATTTTAAATGTATTTTTTTGTTTTTGTCACTTTGCAGTTAAAAGGACAACAACTTTGTTTCAATTAAATCTTAAATTTAATGCACTTAAATCTCCTGTTGCCAAATGCTTGCTTGCTTTGTAAAAGCCCCGGCAGTTGAAGTGGTTTTAAGATTAAGCTGATGGAAATGTTTGTAAGATATGAATCTTAAATAAAGTTAACACTAGCTTCTTTACTACATAATTGTGAAAAATCCTAATCCATATCAGATTGTAAATTTAACGGCCCTTAATTATTGAAAACACCATGTGTCGCGGCCACATTTGTTACTTATTGCGATGCCTTTCTCCGTTTTCTTTTGTGTTAAATGCAGTTTTGATGTCTAATTTTGATGGTTGGTTTTGGATGTTGGTTGTGAGGATTGGTTTTATGTTATACTGATTAAGATGGGTTTTTTTTGCGGGTGTTTAATCTAGGGTATTACTATATAATACAGTATGAAAAATAATACACATATGACTGTCATTTTTTTAAACTTATTGGGAAAATTGTTCATCCCTATAGGAATGTTGATCTGCGCGAGTACCTCACAGAAGAAGCTCAGGCTACTGAGAAGATCACAACTTATGATCTGGTGGCCAACATAGTTCATGATGGAAAACCATCTGAAGGTTCATATAGAATTCATGTTTTGCATTATGTAAGTGGGTTAGCCCTTTTTTCAAGCAAGGCACCATCAATATTCTATGTTACTAGTTAATAATTTATTTAATAATGTGTCTGTAATGTGTTTAATAGGGAACAGGCAAGTGGTATGAACTTCAGGATTTGCAGGTGACTGATATCTTGCCACAGATGATTACGCTTTCAGAGGCATACATACAGGTTTGCAACTTGGTTTACACCTTTTAACATTACGTGATACAGTTAATAGGGTGCATGATTAAAGTATGAAAAACATGCAGTATGAATAACAGAAAACACCCATAATCACCTTCACAGTATGCGGTTATAGCAAATATGTTTTCAAGAAGAACATAAAGAAACTTTCAAATGAAAACCTCACAAAATCTCAGATATGAATAACTTTCAAAATATTTTTCATATCTGAGGAAACAGCTGTCTGTATGTGTTTTTTTTTTTCTTTTTGTTTACAGATTTGGAAAAGACAGGATAAAGATGGTGCAGACAACCAAACAAGAGCATAAGATGTGCAAAAAATCCAGCGTCCTGATCTTTACCAAAATCTAACTTTAAAAAACTGTATAATTGTTACAGTTACAAACGAGAGCTTAAATTCATAATTTCATGTATTTTAGTGCTGAGGTGTCTGTAATGCAAAGAGAACAATACGTCTGTGTTTCTAGGTGATCTTTCTGATTTCAGTTTAACATTTCGCCTTCCAAGATAATTGTTTGTTTGAAAAACTTGTATGGATAAATATGAAACTTTTTTTTTTATTAAACTTTTCAACTACTCCTAATTTAGCTGTCCACAGAGAGTTGATTGATTTTATATTCTTGCCACCATTATTATTTCATTGTCCCGTTGCTTACAAATTTTATGGTGACTTCATGGCGGTACATGGTGGGTTATTACCTTTTATGCAAACAAGTACAACAGAACCAGTTAACCCTATCACTAATAATTAAATTGCAAAATATTTGTTATTTTTGTTATAAAACAAAATTTATATATAAAAAACTATTATCATAAACCCAAAAAATGTATAATCCAGATTATATTTGGGGCAGTTGCAAATGTCTTACCCTAGCATGCTGGGGTGATTGTTTTTTAACCTTTTTTTTTTTTTAAGATCATGTGGCCATGACATGCTAAGATAGAACAAGAGGGAAAAAGCAATGCGGACTGATCACTGGCAACAGTAAAAAACAGTGGAGTATTTAATGTCCGTTTTAAGTGCCACTTCCAGTTGTTGATTATGTGCCTAAATAATTACAACGGTGACCCACAACAGCCACATCCCTGCGATCAGCCAACAACAATAAACATTAGATTCCTTTGTCATTGCACAGTGTGCAGTGCAATGAAATTGTAGCAATCCTTGGTGCAATTCGCAACACATACATTGAAGAATTAGAATAGTGTAATAAAACAGTGCAGAAACTAATATCATTATATACAATATAACGCTGGTGGATAGCAGCAATAGTGAGGTAATTATTATGAATATTGCAATTATTTCTGGATTGCTGTGAATTACTGTGCAAGTACTGCAGTAAAATTTAAAATGGGTAGTGCAGGCATCCAGTAACAAAAAAAGTAAACAATAGTGCAATACCTATGTACAAGTAGGCAGTAGGAGTGTAAACAAGTAGTGCAGAATGCAGTTGAAATGTAACACAGTAGTGCAGAGTACAACTGGAATGTAAAACAAAACAGAACTGTTGAAAACACTACGGCAAACTATGCTGTGTTGTGTAATCGCAACCAAGTCTATTTAGATTTTTTAGGAAATGTTTAGTTTGTAAATTAAACATTTATACTAGTTTGATGTAATTCTTACAATTTGCAACTTAAACATCATCTTTAGTAAATGGACTTTATTAGAGGACTTTAAACATTTTTTTCAGCCAGATAGTCCCGCTATGACTGATTCACATAAGCTTATAAATAAAAAAAAAATAGGGGACAGAAAGTCTCTAATATCTACAGCAGGTGCATCAAACTTGGCTTTTTGACACATCAAACTATGTTTGGTGTGGTGGTTTGATGACACCAATACGACTACTGTGAGTCAAGTCATAACACCATAAACTGGCAACAGGATGTGTGCCACTTAAATTTAAAGTTCACAGAAATGTAGTCACACCAGATTTGGTCAGACAAATAAATTTTTGAAATCGTAAGTGTTGCCATGGTAATTCATTAATCGCTAAAACCACATTCAGATGTACTTAGGTAGCCTAACATGCATGGCATGAAATTTGGCACACACATCATAGTTGTCAGCTGTCAGGTGTGGGCAAAAGCTTAGACATGGTCATGGTGGGTGAGCTCTGTAGTGTATTATTCTAAATCTGGACAACTTTCAAAATTACACTTACTAGCTCCACCCAACAGAAAATCTGATATTTTGCTTAAAATGTGGATTTTTCAATCAATTCCAGATTTTGAATTTTTAAATACTCCTCCGGGGGGATTTATGGGCTCACTAAATTTAGCAAATATTATGGTCAAAATTTGAAGATACTATATTATAAAAGGGTTACTAAGTGTGAAGGCAATGATGATTTGTTGCCATGATGAGGCAATGAGGCTGTGACTTGGCTTGGCAGGGGAACAGCGGCGGCTGTCACTTGGCTTGGCAGGGTAACAGCGGCGGCTGTCACTTGGCTTGGCAGGGTAACAGCAGTGGCAAAGGAACAACGGCAGCTGTCACTTGGCTTGGCAGGGTAACAGCAGTGGCAAAGGAACAGCAGTGACTTGACTCGGGAAGAGCCATGGCTGCGACACGACTTGACTCGGGAAGAGCCACGGCTGCGACGAGACTTGACTCGGGAAGAGCCACAGCTGTGACGTGACAACTTCTTTATTTAAAGACATAGTCGAAACAGGCAGGATCAAAAACACTGGCAGACAGGAGCATAGGAGGTAAAACCAAACTCAGCAACCAATAATCACAGCAAGGGTTAGGGCAGGCAGCAAAACATCCAAAACCAGAAACAATCCAGAGATCAATAAATCCAGGGGGTGAAACACAAGGAACACGAGGGAGAGACAAAGGAAAGGAAAGGCAAAACAATACTTCGTAACTTCCTGTTTGCTGGCCATAAAACAGTGGCCCAGCAAACAGGAAGTTACGAAGTATTGTTTTACATGGTATAACATTCAAAATTACATCAATTAGCTCCTTTAAACAGGTAGTTGACCATTGGATTATACAGGTCCTTCTAAAAAAATGAGCATATTGTGATAAAGTTCATTATTTTCTGTAATGTACTGATAAACATTAGACTTTCAGATATTTTAGATTCATTACACACAACTGAAGTAGTTCAAGCCTTTTATTGTTTTAATATATGATTTTAATGATTTTGGCATACAGCTCATAAAAACCCAAAATTCCTATCTCAAAAAATTAGCATATCATGAAAAGGTTCTCTAAACGAGCTATTAACCTAATCATCTGAATCAACTAATTTACTCCAAACACCTGCAAAAGATTCCTTAGGCTTTTAAAAACTCCCAGCCTGGTTCATTACTCAAAACCGCAATCATGGGTAAGACTGCCGACCTGACTGCTGTCCAGA
>JBAJNP010002522.1:0-47445 GCA_036877545.1 Yasuhikotakia modesta
TTCATTAACATAAACTGCCCTAAACATAAACAATGAACATGCAAATTATTTTTTCCAGTCTATTTCATTACTAGTCAAAGATTGTTTAACTTAAATCTGACAAACAGCCTTTAACAACTGATGGAACATTATACAGATACATATAACCACAAACATTCATATTTATCATACAGCCTGTTACTTTTTATGAGGCTTTGAAAACAAAAATGTCCCACATTTCTCATGACAATGAAAACATATAATTTTCCATTACAATTATTGTGATATTAATATGATGACTGTAAAATACCAATCCCTCAAAACCATTCATAACACTGTTTGCTTAGATGTATTCATACAATGGCACGATGTATTCATACATTGATAGGTTTCTAGTTTCAATTTATTATGTCACACAAACACACATTTGGACATTATAGTACAAACTTTAGCTTTAATGTCGTTTTTAACACTGTTATTTACCAATATCCAGGTCTATTGGACTTCATCCGAGCTGTCAAACGCATTAAACTTTTCGGCAGCGTATGAAACAAATGCAAGCCGTCAGATACAGCGCACAGATCGGGTAACTTTCTTACATATTTGCCCTATTGGACTAACTCTATTTAATGGCCCTGTCACGGTTCCCTTTAAACTCTTTAGCAACCCGATATGAAAACCATCTACCCGGGTGGCAAACGTGTTAAAACTCACGTATAAATCTGTATTTACCTGCAGCAAAGTGAAGCGGGGTGGACTTACGCCCGGCCATATCCTTCGCGTTTACATTGACAGAATCCACCAGCCTCTTCACCCGGGACACGTCCCCATTCCTGCAGGCCTCAAACAGCTCCCTGAAAGCCCCACTCGTCCCGCAGCCGCTGCCTCCAGGACTGGCACTACCGGAGTCGGGAGTGGATCCCGCACTACTGCCCCCGCCGGTGGTAGATGAGCTGGTGCTGCTGGAGCTGCTGTTACTGCTGCTGCTGGCGCTGAGCAGCGCAGCGGGGATTTCAGGAGTGAGCGCCGGGTCCCCGATGCTCTCCGGCTCCCCCCCTGCAGCAGACGCGCCGGTGTCGTGGGGCAATTCTGGAGGCGTGAGAGGACCGGATCCCGGTCTTGGAGGCGAGGATAAGTTTTGTTGTTGTTGTTGATGCTGCTGGGAAGTGCGACGAGACGTCGCCATTTTCGCACACAGATCCCCCTCTGGCAGCAAAAATAGACGGGGAGAACTTCCGGGAAGTGCCAGAGTAACACTTCCGGTTTCGTGCGATCAAGAACTGAGATAAATAGTAAAAATGAATGTCATTTTTGTGCCGCGTGCTTTTGGGAAAAATTACCATGGCAACCGCGGTTTCCGCTCGTGCACCGTAACTGTGACACTATTAGCCATCGCTAATGCAAAACAGCATAAGGAACTTGAATGCCTGTCATATTTGTTCTTTTACAGCATCAATTTACAGTAACAAATGTTGTATTTTAGTTATCACAGTAAAGGGTTTTTATTGCATGATCATAATTTGTGAACTGAGAGTTTTAAACTATTACATGTAGGATGAAAGGTTACAGTTTTGCAACCACTAGCCTGATGCCTGTTACATAATGACTGTGTTTACCTGTGTTGTATCACAAATGATCTTCTTTTCCAGATCTTCTTTTCCCTTCTTTTCCATTTTGAACTATGCCTTTAACTTGGAAAACATGGACAATAGACATTTTTTTTAGGATTTTTAGGACTTTTTTAGCAAATCTAAAACATTGACCATGTTATTTCTTTTCAAAAAGTCTTTTCAAGTCTTGTGTCTCAGACTTTCTGAGGAATATCTGCATTAAATGAATAATGTTGTATACAGACAAATAACACTGGGTTAATGTTTAATGAGTACCACAGCTGTTTCATTTCCATCTGCTTGGAAGTTTTGGCATCCTGCTCTGTCAGTCACAAAGGTTCACAAATGACCCCCTGCTGCCACTGTACAAGACCTGCTGTGTCATGCTTGCCATAAATCACCTGTTATTTTAGGTTTTAAATGTTGTAAACACGTTTTAAGCCATTTTCCAAGCACAACATTTGTAATAATTGCATATAAAGACCATTGGATAACAATCTTGATTTGTGATTAAATCCTTTCGTTTGACCTCTTTCTTACCTCTGTATTCATTTGTCTTATCTATTGATTTGAAATGAACAAGCCTGAACAGCTGTTGTCCTGTTAGCCTTATCTACAGTGTTTTAGTTCAGTATTTCAGAACCCCACTGCCTATAACAACTTCTTCTTTGTGGCTGATGGTTTAAAGTTCCTGTATGGTCCATGTATGTTTTTCTTTACAGATTTTCCACAAGATTCATGTGAATAAGACACTGTATATAATTTACCTCTGAGTGTCTGCATGTCTCACAAACTGTTTGGGAAACAGCAGCTCTTTCAGATATCACAACATCGTATCAAACACCGGCTTTCAGGCAAACATCAGATGTCATTTTCTTGATATAATTTAAAACCTATTGGTATATTTAAAACCCACTGTGAATATTCTGTGCATTTATACACCAAAACTGACTCTCAGACCAGCATGCACACAGGCTATTGTGACAATTCTTCCTCTGGCTGGTAACCAAAGACAGAAATCAGTTACAAAGCCAAAGGGTTTGGTTTCCTCGATACATGACCCATTGTCATTCAGGGCTCACTGCTATAGCACTGCAGCTCTCCTATGGTGGGGGTATATTCTTAAATATACATGAGATCACTTTACCATTCTTACCCCCAGGACGCCATATAACACAAATACACAAAAACACCAGTCGTCCTTATCATCCCTAGATACACTAAGGCCTAGAAACCTTTATTTATAAACCAGGAGTTATGAGTTCATGCATGTTGACAGGAGAAAAAAGGGTCGATATTTTTACAACAGGGGGTCGTTCGAGCCTGACCCGCGACCCCACAGTCACGTGACCCGCATTGATCAGCCCCTCCAGCCTGGGACGATTGGTGCAAACCTGTTGTCCACGTGAACACGGGCTGGTCTCCGGTAAAACCTCAGTCGTGGTGCCGGTATAGCGCCGCTCACCCACCCGGTAAAGTGAGATTTAGTTATTGCGCTAATAAACCGAGGCGGACTCACCCAAACCAGACACTCAAATGCAGTAACACAGGTATGCAACAACTTCACATTTCAGCTTATATCTGTGGGATCATTGTACGAGGTTCCTGTAAGGTTTTATTTAACACTGGGAGGAAACTATTATTAAACAGTGGTTGTGTCTGGGGAAATGATAACAAAACCAGGAAGAGACAGACACGCTGAGAAAAGCTCAGATCAGGGAATATAAGGTTTAACAGTTTATTAAATATAACAGAGAAAAGGAAACTTGCATAACTTTTTTGGGAGGAAATCAACGTTGTATAGGATACATGGTATGATGGTATGTTGGACCAGGCAAATGCTGCAACACCAGATAAACTCAGACAGGTGTGAATTTATCCATTTGCTTCCTTAACCAGTTAGTATTACAACAATCGACAACGATTTGTTACTATTTCTAGTTTCAGTTTATGTTGTGTCGCCAGTAGACGTGTTGTTATAATGTGCAGTATATGGTAAAACGCAGTACAATGCATCTTTACCAAACAATGTAGGTTAGAGAGAGAAACTGGATTAAATTTGGTCGTTTTTCTGACTTTATTTGACGAACATCTTTTGTGTCGATTGTAAGTAATGATGCATGTTGAAAAAATGATAAAAGTCGCTTTTCGTTAAAGTTAAATGTATTTGTTTATTTGTGCATAACAGTTCATGGTGATCGACATTTAGATTTCGGTGGTTTGACTAAATAAATCGCTTTAAACTTTACATTACGTTTCATGAGTTTTAGTTTATAAAGGAATGAACACTAGAGGTCGCTCAACACCCCATGTACTTCAATTTAATGTCTTTCAATAGTCAGTCTGTGGCCCTGGGCAAAGATAAACTTGTTTAACTTGTGTGACCTACTTACTGCTGTCTTTGCATAATGTTTAATTATTTCACAATGAGTTTATATTAAGCCCTGCATACTGTAAGTTTAATTTTTTCATACTTAATTTATATATAAGTGTAAATTTTAATTTTACTGTCCTGCAGTATCAATTGTTGCTTATTGATATGTGTTCATATATTTCCAGTGTGTGTGGCTGCCCTCCCAGTAAGTCCAGCATGCCGATCGAATTGGCCATGCCGCTTTATCTGTCAAACGAAGAGTTCCTGAACCCGAGACCATCCAAATACCACAGACCCCTGCGACCATGTCTACACCAGTGTCAGGCTTCCATGCTTACTTTTGGTTCTTCTAAAGAGCAGTTAGACTTCAAGGAGGTCAGCGCACCCTTAGACCTTCCTGATAAGACCAAGAAACGGGTATCATTTGCAGATCACAAGGGGTTAAACTTGACCAGGGTGAAAGTCTTCACTGAATTTGATGACCTCATTGACATTCCAAGCAACATCGAGAGGTTTTTCACATCTTCGCTCACTCTTTCAGAAGGGAAGGACAAATTAATGCTTGACTTTGACCAGCCGTCTGCAGATTACGTAACGTTCCGCCAACGCATTGAAAACGACCACGTCTGCCTGGAGCACTGCATGCTTAAGGAGAAATCTATAGCAGGTACCATCAAAGTCAAAAACCTTTCCTTCGAGAAGTCCGTCAAACTCCGCATTACCTTTGACACGTGGAAGAGCTACTCCGACGTAGAATGTCAGTACGTTCAGGACACTTACACCAGCCTAAACCGCGACACATTTTCATTCAAAGCTAGTTTGCCCGACGAGGTTCCTCCACATGAACGCATCGAGTTCGCCATCTTCTACGAAGTCAATGGACTTGCGCGCTGGGACAACAACCGGGGACTGAATTACAGAATTGTTCAGTCAGCACTGAAGAAGAGTTCCAGCAGTGACCACGAACGCTACGCCGCGAGCGACTGGGACGTTCATTTTGACCGATACGGCAGCCCAAGGTGTTCCCATGGAATCTTTCCCAATTGGCCAAGTTATGCTGGTTATGAGGACATTGGTCCATATTACTGAGATATGGGAAGGATAGCATCTCTAGCTAGCAGCAACACCGTAGTGTTCATGGTGGGTTTTTTTGCGTTTAATTCCAATAATGTATTGGACTGTAAAGCAATAGGACACTTTGAGATATTTATTGTCAATAATAATGGATTACATCGAGTTATGTTTTAAAAAAAATACTGTTCATGGTGCAATACAGATGTCATGCTTGTAGGATAATCGTTATATCAGGTTGTGTAAGTTCAACAGGTTGTTTTGGGCATGGTTGGAATGAATAATTCTCTCCTGCAACTGTTGTCTATGCACATTATAAAATATTACAATGTTAAATACTTGGCCAGTATGTATTGTAAACTGTTAAATGTCACCATATAATTTGTTAGAAAAGCTATTTTTCTGTTTGTCAGTTTGCCAGCAGTCAGCACAAAGAGATTGAGCTAAAAAACCTTTTTCTATAATGTGAAACCATAAAATTAACCTTAAAAACGTGTGTGTAGTTAATTTCTGCTCATTTATTTATGTATTTTTTCTTTGACAAGTAGATTTTAATGCTAAAATTCACGTTTTATTTGAAATGACCCGTTTTCACTGTAATTTTCAACACCACAAGATTATATTTGTTTTTGCTTTCAGTTATTTGATGTGTATTAATTTGTTCTGGATTATGTACGCACTTTAATTTGTTGCAGTGTTTAATATTTATCACCCATTTTAACATTTTTCAGGACCACTGTAAAGACTTTGCAGTAAAAATGTTGTTTTGCGGTTTTGGGTACATTTGATAAGTGCATTTTAATGCAATGTTTTAAATGTTCTCCTAGTGTTGGAAACAGTAAATAAAGTATTGGCATTTAAAAACAATACATTATGACTTGTGTCCTTTCTCTAGATGAAGCACCACCTAAACTTAGTTATAACTTATTGACACTGCTGTTTAAAAGGCTCAAATTTAGTTTTGTGTAACTATCCAAATGAACTGTTTTTAAAAATGCACAATTAATAGGACGTTTATTGTGGAAATTGTCCATTTGAGGGCACTTTTATTTTATAAATTGTTCTGGTTGAAAGTAACATCTTCCTGGTTTGTGGTAAGCATGCAGGTAATGTTTGCCTGTAAATATGTAGACTGCGTATCTTGGCACCGACTGGCCAGTTTAACGCTCTTATAAAGTTCATTATTGTGTTTATAGAAAGTCTGGTGAGAAAAGTTTGGTGTTGAAATTGTTTATTTATACACGTCGCCTGCATGCGGGGCAACGTGAGAAGTATAAGGGTATTAGGACGGTGCACTAAAGACTTTAATTTCTGTCTCGTTAAAACTCATGCATTAAAAACGAGAAGCATGAGTTGATCAGGGAAAGAAAATAAAGTTTTGGTGTTGCATTTTTATTTCATATGTAACAAAGTTTGGAGTACTAGTTATAGGAACTAGTTAAACACTGACACTGCAATTCTGACACTCTCTTGCTGTGTTTTTACAGGGTGCTTGTGCTTAAACTCGTGTGTGCTGGAGAATCTTGGCATCCAGTATGTAGGGCGACCCTCTAGACGACCCTCACAGTGTTGCCAGCATAATTTCTGCCCCTGTGGAAGGAACAATGCCTCCTGAAATTCCCAAAACAGGCACTGGTTCCTAAAAATGGGCAAACTTGAAAAACGTAATATTAATCTGCTGTGCTAAATGCTAAGTTTTTATATACATCTCAAAATTAGTCAAACATGAGTTTAGTAATGTGAACTGTTATTATTTGTGATCATAATCTTAGCTGAAGGTCATATCACATCAGATAAGGAGGGTGATTGTGAGGTATTTACGATACTGTATACAGAAACTTTCTACTAAGGAACTATTAAACTAAAACATACCGAGGTTTTGGTTAAAATTGTGTAACTGCCCTTTTCAAACTTAAGTGGTTGATGATTAATACATGTAAATATATTTTCCTCCATGCTGTACATTGTGAAACAACAACTTATTAAAAACTCATAATTTTTATTGTCAATAAACTTTTTTTTTTGCCACTGTTTGATGTCATTGTAAAAGCAGATATGTGGTGTTACTCATAGATGTTGATGTAAATAATATACAATCATTTCTCTTGTTGAAATGTTTTTTTGTGGTTAACTGCTTTTTAGGTGAAACTAATTTACTTGTCCTTTGCCCCACAGAGTTAAGTTAAAGTATGATATAGTTATGAAACATTTTGTCAACACATAGTTCATCTCATTTAAGGCCACATAAATACCTAGGTAGAAAGAGTACAAGGAAATTCTGTTAATAGCATATAGCTAAACTGATAATAATTAAACTAGATGAGTTTTAATAGAATTACTAGCAGTACAGTAGAAATGTACAACATTATGTCCAGTAGGTGGCGACAGATAACAATCTGCTGTAAACAACAAAAACACCTTCAATGAAGAGGCGGGTCCGGTTATCTGCATTACTATCCTTCATTCACACCGTACAATATATATATTTACGTTTTCTGTCCAGATCGTTTGTAAAGACACAAAGACTAAGTCCAGTTTCTATCTTGGACAAACCATGATCCAGTTGCACCTTTGCAATTCACGTGTTACGTTTCTGCGGCAAACTGTTATTGACATTATACAGCACGCGTCCCTTTATATACCGAGCGATTGAGTTGTGATTAAACCTTTTAAACCGATTAAACCATTTATTTCATAGCACACATGACCTATTAAACTTAAACGCAACCTTTAATGTAAACACCGCATTGGTAAACGCGCGACGCGCCCTTAACGATAGCGCGCGGAACTCTGACGTAACGCTAACGTTGACCAATCACGTGCTTTGTTTACGCGCGCGTCGCGTAGCGAGCGGCGGAGGGGGCGGGGTTACGCCTCTGACGCGCTGCCGTTGCTCTCAACGCTCCGCGCTGACCGCACGCGCAAAGATAGGCGGAGACACGCGAGAAAGGACTGCGAGCGATCAACGCCGCGCGTCTTTCATTCAATTTCAAGACACGCTGGAGACGTCTTAGCTTTTCGCTCTTATGGGGTGTCAAAGGACGCGCTGGCGGGATCGCGCGCCTCGCAGACGGTGCAGATGTGGCTTTTGACGCGCGCGTGTGATGTTCACCCTGCGGCTGATGGCGCAGATAAAGAGGATGGGTGAAACCAGGCAGCCCAGCCCTATTTTCCTGAACGCGAGCTACATTTTTTCGGACCAAGATGCAATGGTTTCTTATGGATTGCTTTTACGGAGGACGTGACTCGACGAAGCCGGTGAAAGAAGCGCTATGCTGCCCAGGTGAGTGATCTGTGCGCCGCGAGAACCAGGAGGAGAGCGCAGCTGCGATACGATGGCGGAGGAGAATAACCTGAAGACGGCCAGATTATGGAGGGATGCTGCCCTGCGCTCTAGGAAACTGCGGAGCAATCTGCGACAGCTGACTCTCAGCACCAAAAACAGCCAGACACTTACATTACCGGAGGACATAAAGGAAATCGAGGTGCTTAATTTGGGAAACAACTCGCTGCAGGAGCTTCCCGAGGGACTGGGCTCGACCCTGACAAAGCTTCGCATTCTTGTGCTTCGGAGGAACAAGTTTGCGACCGTTCCGTCTGCAGTATTTCAACTTAGTCAGCTGGTTGAGTTAGACCTCAGTCACAACTGCCTAAGCCACTTTTCAGAAGATGTTGATTATTTGAACGGTCTTAAAAAGTTGTGCATTAGTCACAACAAAATTCAATACCTGCCATCTCAAATAGGGACTTTGCAGTGTCTGGAGGAACTTGACGTCAGCTTCAACGAGCTGCATGATTTTCCCAGATCCTTCTCACAGCTCAGGAAGCTCAGAACACTTGATGTGGACCACAACAAGTTGCAGCGGTTTCCCTCTGAGATACTCGCCCTCGGTGACTTGGAGGAGCTTGACTGCTCTGGGAATAAACTTGAAGGACTTCCAGGTAATATCATGATGCTTCAGTCTATTAAAATCATGTGGCTCAGTAGCACTCATCTTACCTCTTTGCCAGAAACGTTCTGTGAGCTGCAGAGTTTAGAGAGTCTGATGCTTGATAATAATTTCCTGATGAGACTGCCGCAGTCATTTGGAAAACTGCAAAAGTTGAAAATGCTTAATCTTTCATCTAACTCCTTTGAAGATTTTCCTCAGGTTCTTATCAAAATCAAGAGTTTGGAGGAGTTGTATTTGAGCCGGAACAAACTGACGTTCCTCCCCGAGGAGGTTGGACAGCTGTGTAATCTTGCTAATTTGTGGTTAGACAATAATAGCATAACATTTCTCCCGGACTCCATTGTAGAGCTAGGAAAATTAGAGGAGTTAGTTTTACAGGGTAACCAAATTGCCATACTCCCAGACAATTTTGGAAAACTTGCCAAAGTCAACATTTGGAAGGTGAAGGATAATCCTCTGATTCAGCCCCCATATGAAGTGTGCATGAAGGGCATCCCCTACATAGCCGCCTATCAGAAAGAGCTTGCAAACTCTCAAACTGCAGTAAAACCCAGACTTAAGCTTGTTTTGATGGGCCAGAGAAATGCAGGGAAAACCACACTCAGGCAGTGTATCATCAGCAAGCCATCAGATGCAAAGATGGCCATCGGAGGTCGAGGTGTTGATGTTACAAATTGGGTAGCGGATGCCAATCGGAGTCTCACGTTCATCGTCTACGATTTGTCAGGTAAACGGAACTATGATCTTATTAAACCTTTTTTCCTCTCTCCTGGAGCTCTTTATGTGCTGGTGGTGAATCTGAAATCATACACATCAAAGAGCTTTTATTCCCACGTTGGGTATTTTCTCCATCTGCTCGGTGCCAAGGTGCCACATGCGGTCGTGTGCATCGTGGGGACCCACGTTGATCTGTGTGAGGAGGTGGAGCTTGAAGAAAAGTGTCTGGATATTCATAGACAAATATCAATCCAGGAAAAAATGGACAACCAATGTTTGCATGTTATTGACCTGCAGGTGGACGAAGGCCTTGAGCAGGGTTTTGACGTTCGGATGTCTAGCCCCCACGTGCTGTTTTATGGAGTTTCTGATAAGAACTTAAGACGTAAAAAATCCCAGTTGCAATATATGCTTAACAATCGATTACAAATCCTGTCTCCAGTGATTTGTGTCAGCTGTGTGGTGACACAGAGGAACATTCAGCGCTTAAAAGAGAAGCTCATGTCCGTCGCTGACCACAGAGAGATTTTCCCCAACCTTCACAGAGTTCTGCCAAAGTCATGGCAGATGCTTGAGGAACTGCATTTTAAGCCACAGGATTTATGGCTTTCCTGGTGGGATTCGGCCCGGTTGGGCCTGCAGGCGGGGCTGACGGAGGACCGCCTCCAGAGCGCCCTGTCCTACCTCCACGAGAGCGGCAAACTTTTGTACTTTGAAGACAGCTTGACGCTGAAGGAATATGTCTTCCATAATCTGCCACGGTTCATCGCCATCTTAAATGTGTTTTTTCAGCGTGACCTTGCTGCAATGCTGGAGAAGCTAGAGCCTGAGGAAGATGATGGAGAGACCTCCAAGGCTGCGCAGATGCATGGTCACGTGGAGGGGTTTCTGTTAAGCGGTGTGCTGCCATCAAATGTCATTCGCTTGCTGCTCAAACCTCTAGTTCAGACTCAGCAGGACCTGCATCTGATCATGGAGCTGCTGGAGAAAATGGGGGTCTGCTACTGTGTCAACAAACCACGCAGCAAGCCACTTAATGGGGCCACCGTCTGGTATAAGTTCCCCAGTCAGGTCAGCAACGAGGAGGCCCATGCTGAGGCCCTGACCGGCGGGGGAGCGTCCGTCTCCGGTCAGGTCTTTGCAGTCGAGCAGCTGCAAATTGAATACAGGTTTCCTTTTCTCACGCCTCCTGGACTTTTTGCACGTTATAGCGTGCAGATAAACAGCCACGTGGTGCAACGATCAGATGGAAAGCAACACATCTTTGCCTATCGGGGTAAAGTGCCTGTGACGGTGAGTTACAGGCCCTCTCGGAGCAGATTTCAGGGCGAGACCCTCTCCATTTCCAGCCATGCATCTTTGCCAAATATCTGGACAGCTTGGCAAGCCATTATTCCCCTGGTGGAGGAGTTAAATGTTCTTCTGCAGGAGTGGCCTGGCCTGCATTATTCGGTGCATGTCCTGTGTTCCAAGTGCCTGAAGAGAGGGTCACCGAACCCACATTCCTTTCCCGGTTAGTTTCATTTTATCTCTCATTTTCTTAATTTCCTGCACTGTCAAAAAAAATTGTGTGTGCTAATTTTCTTTATTGTTTTGCATATTTCCTTTTATTATATTATGGGAGAATAAACTGAGATTAGATTCCATTATGGAAAAAGTGTTTTTATTTTTGACTAGACAAATGTTTCAGTTACACCTTATACCTGTTCAATTGTTTTAGTTTAATACGGACACGCAGCCATAACTTTATCAGTTTTGTGTCTCAGATTAAATAAGGGTCAATTGAATTCTGCAGTGACAGAAACAGTTATCAGAGGGTGTTTTTTATTGCCAAGTAAACACTGATACAGTAAAGCATGAATCAGCGTGAAATGAAATCATTCTGGGCTGTATCTGGGCTAAACAAAGACTGAGACATGGCTATCGTTGACAGGAGGGCCGCCTCGCTGGGCTGTGGGCCACACCTAGAAACACAGATTAGCTTGAGCCCTCTGCTGTGCTACTGAGCGTACAGACTCGCACGGTTACAGCAGTGGAAATGGTTGCCATGGCAACATTTTATGCCTCACATCATGGGATGCAGATGAGGCAAACAGCAGCCGCCGCAGTAGGCCAGTGTGCTAAGAATTATTGATGCACATGCCAGCGTTTCTTTCTCTTACAGTGGAGGCCTGTGATCTTTGTTTATGAAGATGCCACATACCTTCTCAGCTTCTAAATGGGTTGAATGTGTGGGTGAATGATAATACTGTAACCTATGCTGTTGTTCTTAGTTTTTAAGATCTCGTTTAGGGATGTTTATGTGGTGTAATTTGTTATTTTTGTATTCAGTGTTGAAACTGGCACAGTGGTTGTTTTTTAAACAAAGTAGTGAAGACTTATGTAAGAGAATCACTAGCTCATGCCCATTTTTGTCAAATAACAGCCAGACACAAGAATTGCTTGAGATTATGTAATGACGTCTAGACGTTTAAATGTGTCTTTGAGTGCTAATAGTTTCAAACGTCCTGGAAAGTTACACAGGTCCCAGAAAAATGTAGACAATTAAGTCACACTTGAAAACGTTTAAAGGTCATTGGATTAGTTGTTAAAATAAAATTACAAATGGCATCTGCACACAAGGTTTTAGAACTGCCTGAACTAAGTTCACTTTGTAGCCATTTTTGTCATTGTTTTTAACCAACTTGTCAAGATCATTTTTAATGCATTTTTAACTTTTAAAAACTATTTTATTAGCATTAATAATTTCTCACTTAAAAATCTACCAAAACTGTGTATGTGAAATGGCTTAAAAATACTTGTGCTGTGTTTAAAGCTGCTGTCTGTATTTTGACTCTCTATTGCCACCTCTGTTTGAATGTAAGATTGCACGTGACTTGACTTTTTCTATCTATTTTATAGTTAAATAGTCAAACTCGTATTTTTAAGGAAATTGTACCCAACAGCTCAAATGATAAATGATTATTATAATTTCACCATTGTGAATTGAGGTAAGGTTGTGTTAAACACTGACTTGTCTTGTATACTTGCTCAAAAACTGATTTTAGTTTTTGATTTTATTACATAATGCAATGACACTTATGTGTTTTTAAGTGTGGCTTAAATATAAAAATACTTATTGGGGTGTTTGTATTTAAAATGTTCAATGCACAATACAATACAGTAGAAGACTGTATGCATTTACTGTCCTTATTGTTGTAATGCATGAAGATGCTTTATATTTAATTAGATTTTGTTTTACCATGTAAAGGTCATTCTGAACTCAGGTGACGATGGTGAAACAACACGTTTAGCAGCTAGATTTTTAATCCTGCCGTATTAGGGAATGATATTTTTGGCTACTCGCGTGTTGATGTAGTTTTGAAGCGCCACTCGCTGACAGACTAAACACAGTTTAGCACTCTGCAGTGCTGGACCTGCTAGCAGTGAATGTTCTCAGAATGTTTCTTTAAAGTTCTTTAGAGATCAAAAAACTTAACTGGGGTGTCCAGTCCTTTGCTTTTGTATGTATGTGGTTGTCATGATAAACCAAGCTAGTTGCAGTTGCATTCATTAGCATAAGCATAGACCAGGTTTTATGTTAACACTCACTCCAGCGTGTGACATCTTGTTTGGGTGTATAGTACATAATTAGATTTAATTATTTAGCATTGTAAACAGTCTGGAAAGAAAAGGTGACAGTCGTGTTTTGCTGGTATTTTAAACTTGTTCTCTTACATATTGGCTAACATTCTCTCAAAGCTTTATCAGAATGATTCTGAAAAACATTCTTGCAGTAACGTTAGTAGAATGTTCTTTTAATGATGTATATCATATCAAAAGTGTTATTTTTAAGTTGTTAGCAGAACATTTTAGAAACGTTATAGAAACTGGATCCACAAACTGATGTGGATATTTTGTTGTTTAAAGGAAACATTAGGGAAATGTTCTAGCAACATAACATTGATAACTGAGTGGTTGCTCTGCAAATATTACATCTATGTGATATGTTTTTAATGCAAGACTGCTTCTGGGAATAGGAAATAAATTTGCAGATATATTTATAAGGGAAACGCTGGCATTGAATCGAGGGCGGGTTAAATTCAGAGGGAGGCAGGTATAGTAACAAACTGTTTGACCTGTTTGAAAACTGATGCTGACATTAATCTTTATGTTCCCAGTCGTGGTCAGAGATAGAAGTTAAATTCAGTTACTGGACACCAGAGCTGACTGGGGCCTCTTGTGTCCTATTAGCCCACTGTGTTTAAGTCATAAAAGTTGCTTGTTATTTTAACTTGACATTTACTCACATATAAGACTGTTGTTGGTATGGTTGCAAACAGCATGTACCCCACACTGTACCCCATTTCTTAACTATTTTAACAAGCACTATCTATCACCATAAGTGACCTGCTTGACTAGCACCATTGCTAGTTAAGATATTTTTGACGCCTCTTTACATGGTCGGTGACGGTCTAATGATGTTATTTCTGTACAGGGTGGTATAATTATAAGGTGCTTTCCGAACTCTCTGTTTATTTGTGTTATTTTTGTACTATTTATATCATCTTCTGTTTGTAATGTATAATTTTTGCCTATTTCTGTTAAACCACGATTGTTATATTTGATCATTGTAATTATTTAAATGGTAACTAGAATTGGTCCATTTGTGGCCCAAATTAGTTCAGGTTGTTCATTTGTGGGTCTTGGTAAGGTAGCATCAGATGACAGAGTCCATAGTTAATGTACATTAGCTCAGCAGTGTTTCCAGGCTTTAGTGATGTCATCTGCCTGAACACTTTCTCTGATTGGATAAACAGGGTTAGTCGGATCTCTCTCAGTGATGCTCTCTTGTTATCTGCTTAATGGATGGACAGAATTAGCCTGTGAGTGAAAGGAAAACCTTCAGGACTGGTGAAGATAGTAATTGTAATCACTTGGTGAACCTTTAACCAGCTAACAATATTAAGTTTATAAGGTTATTGCTTGGTTAGAATAACGTTATTTAAACATTTTTTTAAAATGTTGTAGTGTTTTGAAACGGCTCACTAACAACTTGAAAAGAATATTTTGATGTATGATAAATAACATAAAAACAAGTTCTACATAATCTTACTGCTAGAGCGTTAGAAAATATATATGTCACAAAAAGTCAGATTTAATTAGATATAGTTGGGCTGTGATTGGTTGAGTTGGGTTAGAACTTGTTTGTAAAGGGTCAGTTGAGGTCAACAAGTAGTTCCGCTTAATCCAGTGCTCGTAAAAACCTGCTTCCCTCTTTTCTTGCCCTGGACCTCCGGAAATTCTGGCTGTAAAAACATTCTGCTGTTGGAATTCTGGGAAATGGTGCTGATTTTGTGGTTTGTCCATATATCTGAGTAACGGTCAGCTGTAGCGTCTGTCTAAACTTTCTTTGGGCTTCCTTGATTTTATCTCTTCTCTGCGGATCACGATTGTTTTGGCCTCTTTACAAAGGCAGTTTATTTGCTCCCTGTTGAGATTGTTTCCCAACACTGGAGACAAACTCAGTTCTGGTGAGGTTTCCAACAAGACTGTTGAGGACTTTCTGTAAAAGGTTTAATCAGGTTTAAATGATGATTAAAATTTTCCTTGCTCTCTGTGTTTTCCCATTTTTTTAAAGACATAAATTTCTTTATTTAGGACACAGCCCACAGGCAGGAAAGATGGTTATCGTATCTGAAAGTGGAACAGGAAACCTGGGGGTGGTTCTGCAGTAATGGATCTGATCAGATGTCTGGCTTTTTACGTTCTCACGTGAAAGTGAAAGCGATATGACGCTTGTTCCGTGTTTTTGTGATAGCGCGCTTTATTTTGTAGCCAATGATCTCAAATGCACCTATTGGTTTTATTTGCTGTAATTGTGTTTATGTACAGGGGATAAGACGCAGTCTTCCAATATGATGAGAAAGGATGCTGTAAAAACTGTGTTTAGGTTTTTTCATAAGATGTATAATCTTATGTCTGTTTGGCATGCTTCAGAATTCCACCCTGTGTTTCAGAGCACTGAAATAATCTCTGTAAAACGATGTTAGTCCTGTCATTATATTTCCTAGATGTCTTCATTTAAAGGCCTACAGCATTATCCATGTGACTGGTGCAGGACTGGATAAATGGAGAACAGGAGAGTTTTGTTGTGGCCTGGTGTCCCATTTAATGTTGCTATCATGAGATTCACATCAGTAGATTCATCCACGTCAGAATCAGATGAGCTGATTGTAAAATTTGTACTAACTAAACCAAACAAGATAAAGTGTTTAAACATGATACAGAAAGTAAATAAAGACTTTCAAGTAATTAGATTTTTGTTCTAAGGTCTGCTTGCATGTCTGCATGTATGTGGAACACAAAAGAAGATATTTTGAGAAATGTGTCAGTGGTTTTGTGTCCATACAATGGACGTCAAATAGTTGTTTCGATAACATACTTTAGAATATCTTCTATTGTGTTCTTCAGAAAAGAAAACTCATGCAGGTTTAAAACTGATGGAGGACGTTTCATTTTTGAAAGTTAACCATTTATTGACAGACCAAATGTATGCTTTGCAGTTTGCAGTCTTGTGTATGTGATCTATGTAGGTGTTTCCATGTTTCTTTAAGTCTTAGTTTATTTATGTGCTGATCTTCTGTGTTCTGACTGCTGGGCCGATCCGTTTCTGCTCTGTAGCTTTAAATAGCACCACATCATCAGTCATTTTTTTATGGGATACACTTTGAATCATAAAAGAAGCCCATCTGTTGTGTGTTTATATAGAACAATAATTGAAAAACAGAAATTGAGGATTTTAGTTCTCACAGGGAGAAATACTTTAGTTTTTTTTAAATTTCACCAAAACGAATGAAGTGTAAAGTTAAATTAGGGGAAATAATGATATTTCACCATTGACAAAGCAAACTTTGTGTAGATTTGTGGATATTTAAGGTTATCTCACGCTCACACTGTTAGCAAACACTCACGCTCATCCCTTCAGCAGCATTTACAGCAAAAACACAAATGCTGTAAACTGTGTAATGATCCATTTGCCCTAATGCATCCTAAAGCTGTGTAATTTACTGCTGAATATGCTTCTTATGAGAAAGCAAAGCATTTAATGTGACTGTAATGTTGTTGATTTTGTGCAGTTGTGTGTGGCTGGATGGATGGAGGTCTTTCTGCGCCGATTGCTGTTCCTACACGCTATCAGTGTTGCACGTTTCTTTTGCGGATTGTTACGTAACTTCAGCTGTAATGTATGCGGATAGATCTGTTTGTGTGGAGCAGCGAGGACGGCCGTGACCTTTGGCGGTAAATTCAGTGTCAACAGCCTCTAAAAGGAGAAATTCCTGCAGCTATTCCGGGAAAGCAGAGATCTTCCCTCGGCTGTTCTGTGGTCTTGAGCTTCTTGAGAACTTCAGTTAGAGCAACGATTTGATATGCTGGGTGTTTAGAATCAGAGTGCATTGTGGGTAAAAAGAGTGGTTTATTATTTGTGGCATAGCTGCAAACATAAACTGGGATAGAAAAAGTTATTATGGTGAAAAATCACACACTTTATCTTATAGAATTAAGCTGTTTATCTTAAGCTGTAAATGCAAGACAAATGTTTTTGGCTGTGGTTTTCAGTTCAGTGTATTTTAGTGCATTCCCAGTTCCTGCAGCTACCATTAACTCTATCAGTTTAGAGACCTCAGTATTTCTCTGGGGATTTCTGCATCTCTAAAATCAATGCAAACTCGACTGCATGTGTGATCTCAGCTCTCACATAAAGACAGCAGCTTTGTGGACGTCCGTGAAGCGTGTGGGCCATGATCTCATTACAGGCCAGCTGTGAACATCTGTCTCAAGCCGGGCAGACGACGGGTCAGGCTTACAGCCGTCTGGCTGTTGTTTGTGTACAATACACTTGTAGAGAAGACTTACTAATAGCTCCGGAATAAAAGCATTTGAGACCAAACAAGACTAATTAGAGTTAAAGTGAGGTTTTTCCCCATGTCTACACTTTTGTTGATGGTCAAAAGAGGAAAAAAGGCCAGCTGTATTACATGCTAACTGCCGTAAGTGGCTTCTACATAGACTGCTTTGAAAGTGTCATTAGGACCAACAACTGCTTGACCTTTAACTGGGTCTCTTTGCTCTGTGAAGCAGATGTAATTGGGTTTTTCCCTCTTCCATGTCTATGTTTAATTACTGAACACTTCCAGTCAGTCAGTAGGAACCACAGGCTGAGTAAATCTTTATTTTAGCAGGTGCTGTTGACAAGTGTGTTTGCGTATGTTTATAACAAAATGTGATACAACCGCACTATTAAAAATAAAGGTGCTAAAAAGGTCTTTGTGGTGATGCCATAAAAGAAGAGCAATAGAACATATTCGTTCTCAGCTAACAGGGAATGTTCTCAGAACATTGGCTAATGTTCTCTAAATGTTATCAAATGCATGTAAAAAATGTTGTTTATAAGTTGTTAGTGGAACGTTTCAGTGTTAACACAATGTCTAAAAATAAGGATGTATTGAATTTTGTGAGCGAATTTTGAGATTAAGTTTTTGTTGTTTAATGGAAACATTTGGGAAACGTTTTTTCAGCCTAAAGTTGTTAGCTGGAGTGTTACCTGTAGAACCCTTTACCACAATTTGTGCATCAGAAAGGTTCTGTAGATGTTAAAGTCTGATGGAACCAAAGAGACTGATGAAGAACCTGTTTTTGAACCTTTATTCTTAAGAGCATATGCAATAAAAATGTTCCATTTACAGAAGATTTCTGCAGAGTTGTAGCACAAGTTTCTGTTGGAGATGTAGGACACAAGTTAAGCTTTGATCTGTGATCTAACAAAATACAGTTTGACATCATGTTAGATGTGATTGATGCCTCTGTGTGGTTCTCCAATAGAAAAGCGACAATAAAGCTCAACTGTTTAGAACCATCTGGACTGAGATGAAAAAGATGCATCGAAATCACATTTGAGCTAGACGAGAAAGAACAGAGGAACAAAGTAAACAAACTCCGCTCAAGAAATGTTTATGAATTCTTTAGTCTTCACTCAGGTCTGTAAAGGGTCGACTTTGTGGTTATAATCAGACATTGGAAATGTTGTTGGGAGAGCGATACAGATCAGTCAAGCCTTTCCCCTCATTGTCTGTGATGAATGAAGCTTAATGGTGCTGAATTTGAGTCATTTTCCATTTTCAGGCGTGAGACTTCTTCCATATCGATGGTTCCTCATGGTTTTATATTTCTGTCTCACTGTGGGCCACTGTAAGATGTTAGCAAGTCAAACTTGGTCCGTTAGTTCTTCTTCTAACTGAGTAACAGAACTTCCTTTTTTACAACTACCATACTGAGAAGATTTGAACAAAAAGGTTGATCGTTTAATATTTTGAAAGTTTTGAAAAACATCTTGTTTTTAGACAATGTATAAACATTGTTTCTTATATATAAGAACAATATTCAAACCTTTTTGAATTCTGTAATGTTTCACTAACTACTTACTAAATATTTTAGAGATAGCTTAACTAGCTACACTAGCTTAACTTTAGAAATTTTAATCACTTTTAATTTTAATAGCTTGTAATAACTTTGAGAAATCTTTTAGCAAACCTTAGCTAACATTCTGACAACGTTCCCTGTTTGCTGGGTAGGCTAGCGTCTTACAGATATGCAGATTTATTTGTTTCTTCATGGGCTCAGAGTATTCAGGGTGGTTCAGTGATAGATTTTGCATGAAGCCTTTGCGTTTGAAAGAGATTCAGTTGTGACCTCCAGCGCTCGGTTCTCTCAGCAGAGCAGACAGCTGCATGGAAATCTCATCAGGCCCTGACTGAGACGTCTGAACGCAGGCGGCTGTTGAGCTCTGGCCACGAGCCGATGAATGAATTCATGTGTGCTGCGTTTGTTTACATCTGTGATTATTGTGGCGTTCTGTTATTGTATTGGGTTCTATTGCGGTTGGGTGCAAAAGAAAAAAATCAAAGTGGTTTCAGATTCAGTTTGTGTATTCACACACGTATACGCCACAAAACCAGATTGGTAAGAAAAATAAATAATTGTAATTTTATGTTGATTAGTTAGTTCTGCAACTTTTTAACAATTCTTTAAAAAAATTGTGCAAGTTTTTACATTTAGTTACATGTTACCAATTACTAAAATAATCAACCTTTACACACAAAACTTATACTAAACCACTTCTAGTTATCCAGGTTAAGAGAATCTCTGGCATATTGTGGTCTTTAAACGGTTAAGTTTAATTCCTTGTATCAGCAACATAAGCTGCGTGTTTACATGCGTTTACACACGTGCATGCGACCCTGATTCACCCGCTGATGCGTTCTGTGCTTTATCACTCTGAAGAGATAATCCTCGGACCGACTCGATGCCCTTTGCATCTCAGATTAACTGCTGCTCATGCGTCGCTACGCTGTTCAGACTGCAGCCTTGTGTGCTCACTCTTCACCAGCCACCACAATGAGCTGCAGATAAATGATATATAAATGATGCATTCAATGCATCATAAGTGGTGCATTATAACCGCTACTGCTCATTTGTTGACAGTTGATTTTCCAGGAAATCGCTGCATTTGCTCAACCAATGGTGTAAGTTTGATGGGACTATCCGTTTGTCCAACCAATGAGAGATGGAGGAAGTGTTAGGAGTAACATGTTTGAAAACAGTCATTTTGACAAGAAATTACACACTTCCTCTTTTGTTGAACTAGGCAGCTTTTTGGACATCAGGCATAAACAAAAGTTCACAAATGTTCACAACATGGTTTTGTCCTGTTTGGAATGATGCATTAAACTTCTGCAAGACAAACTCATATTTTTCATTCCGGTTCATTCCGGAGGCTGTTTGTTTTGGCGATGCTCTCTTAAATGCACATCCTCTGGACAGTCAGGAAAAGGATAAAACATTCCAGAATGTCTTTGACCCAGATTTTAGACTTCACAAAGGGTTGCAGAACAAGTCCCAGCGTGTATGTTCCAAAGATAAAGTGTTTGGAAAATATCTGGAATGCCACTTGAAAGCTAGATGTGCCTTTTGTCCTATGTATTTTGTTGGGTAGCGTGTCTGAAAAATCTCAGTGATGGCACTCAATGCTAATAACTAATTCAAGATATAACAGATCCACAGTCCATTAGATGATAAAGTCTAACAGACATTTTTAGCTGCATAAATGAATGTTCATGTTATGAAACGTGTCAGTTAGAACCATTGGGACGTGTTAAGATGCTCTTGAGTATAAAATTAACTTTAATAAAAGTAAACATGTCTTTTTGGTACTGAAAGCCACATTTCACAATCCAATTATTTCCAAATAGATAACATGAAGTCCTGCCCTACATTTGTTTTTGTTAAGTGTTTAGGAAAATACATCACATTGCGAAATTATAATTGGCTATGAATGCTGTTTTACTTTCTCAAGAAAGTTGAGACATGTTTGACTCAATTGCTGAAGTACCCAGCGATTTTAGATTGTAGAAACTTTCCTGTAACGTGTAAAAGTTATATTGAATGTTTTAGGAACATTTAAAATATTTTAGACATGTTTTTTCTTGGTTATAAGAACATTTTTCAAACCTTTTATAATTCTGTAACATTTTTCAAACTTTCCACTAACTACCCAAAAAATAATGATTTTGATACATGATACATAATGTTAAAGAAACATTCTACTAATGTTATTGCAGGTACGTCTTGGATAACTATGAGAGACGTTACTTTTTTCGTCTTTTTTTTTAGCTTTTGTAGGTTTTACAAAGGATCTTTTAGATTTTCTAACTGTTTACACTTTGAGTCCACAGAAAACCAAACTTTTGCATGTGCCACTGAAATGCAAAGACCTGAAAAACAAGCATTAGACTGTAGGAGTGAAATGGAGCTGCACATGCAGTGTGTGAGTGTAGCAACAGTGTGTTTTGTTATGGAGATCTGTCTCATTGTTTTACACTGTGTTGCTTCCTGTCCCAGACAGCACAGGATGTTTCAACTGCAGTGAGCTTTGTGGAGACTGTAAGCTTGACTTGTACTTTGTTTATAGACTTGGGCTTAGAAGCTTTATTGTGCAGGCAGGTAATTCTCTCTAGTTTCATGTCTTTGTCCTCCCTGCCTGCGAGGCGAGAAACTGGTTTACTTCTCATTAATGACCGTGTGAATTCAGTGTGTAACAGGATTCGCTTTTCTTTATTGATAATCTGTGGCTTTTCTCAGGTATTTTGTGACCGTTTTACGGTCTGTTATTGTTATTGTAGAAGCAAATGAAAGTGTTTGTACATAATCTGTGGCTAAAGAGAGAGTTTCAGTGGAGAAGGTGAGTATTGTTTACCAGAGACAGAAACATGGCCCTGTTTACACGCCTCAAAGCCTTACGGACCAATTAGAATTTGGTTCAATTGACTTGCGTGTGAGAGACATAAGTACATTTGCCTTATTTGACATGAAGGTCCAAACAACTGCAGTATATATCTGATATGAACATTTACATCTTGATTATTTTAAAACAATATATAATAAAGGTCAGATCACTGTTCTGTGCATTTGATGTTTCTCTAGGTAAATAAAACGTGAAACATTGTTTTAGTTTATCTGTGACATTCTTTCTCAGCCATTAAAAATAGAATCAGTCAATTGCTGTCAGTATCTCGCCTCTCATTAATAAGTAACACTTGCGTGCTGAGGAGAACTAGTCGGCCTGACCTTAGTGCAACACTAACATTTTCGCTCTGCTTGTCTGGTCAGAGTTTAAAATTCCCTCAAGCTTACAGTCTCAATCCTCTGACTTTAAATAGCTAACCAGATACATGACCTGTAAACCGTGTTTGGAAAGCGTCAAGGTTCTGCAGTCTTTGTGGGGGGCAGGGGGCATTTTTTTACCCCCTGGCGTTCAGTCCTGCAGGGTAATTATGCAGCCCCAGAACCCCACTGATCTACCTGATCTGTTTCCATCCCTCATAAAGTCCTTCAGTGAAGAAGAGAAACTTAATACTGATCGTTCAGACATGTTTTGACCTTACATGTACTGCTGTCATGTATTATAATAAAGCTTGTCTTCTGTGTGTTGCCATGGAGACGCAAAAAAGAAATGATAATGTGATTTTTAATGAAAATGGATTTGAAGTTGGAATCAGTCGAATCATTTGTTTGCTAAATCTGTCAGATGGGTTGTCACAGCAACACTTTGTTTTATTTCTTTAAACCTCAAACCAAGAATAAACGTTTTTTCCAGGGACTCTAAAAAAGTGCAGTTTGCCTTTTATGGGCCTAATAATGCACCTCACAGAGCCAGAACAATAGCTGGATGATTTCAAAAAGGAGCCTGGCAGAGGAACAAACGGGTTCGGACTTGTAATTGTTATCCCGGACGAATGTTGAGAGTAAAACAGATTCAATCAGATTCTTCAGGTCTGATGTCAGAGCTAGATTAAGACATTATTTAACCGCGTATGACCCGAACTAATGACCCGCACGTGAATCAGCACAAATACTCACCTTTATTCCCATAAAGAGACAGTGAGGACAGTGATTTCATAATCTCTGTGTGCAATGAACGCATGGCGGATCTGTGAAGAGACCTTTCACAATCTCTGTGTGCTAATTGATGACGACTGTTTGCTCATCTCAAACAGCTCCGGTTGCTGTGGCATCCCCTGGTTTGTTGGACTCGCTTTGGCCTTCATCTCTCGTCTGATTGGCCCGGTTCAGTCTAGTGGAATGCATCCTTATTTAGAATGTAGGAGAACAGGAATCAATAGAACTAATGGCATAAGTGGTGTACCAGTCAGAACATCAAACTGAAGGCACCACGGGGCAATTGGACCTGGTGCCTTATGTAAGCAGTTATTTTCCATGAGCATATTTGTGCAGCCAGGCTTTCATTGGCGTTTCGATGGTGTTTTCGAATTTGTTAATCTAAAGTCTAGCCTTTGGAGCTGATTGTGAATTATTTGTCAGGAAATTGCATCACTGCATTTTATGACATCATTTGCAGTGCGGAAAAGCTTCCCTGCTGATGAAAGTTATATGTCATTACAGCTCCTTAGAGAGAATGTGAAATTTATGCAGAGTAGCTCGTGTTTGTCTACAGTTAAGACCAGAATAAACCCGCTGCTATCAGAATAGCGATAACGTCCATTAAAGCTGCCTTGAGTTCAGTTGGATAAAGGTAAAATAGCTAAACAGAAAGCAAAAATAATCATGAAAAGTTATTTCTGTGAAAAGAACRTCTTTTTTTAATTCTGCCTTKTAAAGGGATCATTTTAAAAAAATGTTAATCATTTATTTACTCATGTCATTAAAAACATTGACTTTTTGCTTCCAAAAAATAACAAAAAGCCAAAAAAATATATCTTCTATTGTGCTCCACTAAAGATATAAACTCACACGGGTTTGGAATGACAGGAGGGTGGGTAAATGATAGAAACATTTTAGTGAATTATCCCTTTAGCTTCTTGCTTCAAAGCTAACTCGGGGTGACATGGGTGACTCGGTTCAGAGTTCTGCACAGATGCAGTTCTGTTCTCACAGAGAGACACGGCCGGCAGTCTGACTGCTCCTGTGCTGAATAATCTCTTGGACTGACACATGATGTAATGCTTTGTTAAACCCTCAGTGTGTGCCTGTTTGCTTCCTGCGCAGCTGACTGGATCACTGGAATCCTTCATTATGTCTATATTTATAGTCACAGGCGGCTCTCTTATCAATTCGTGCTGCTTTGTTTGGATTTAACATACTTGTTTTGTGCTGTACATGTCAATTAAACCCAGTGTAGGCGATTTGTTCCGGAACACATTTGTTGTGCTGTTTAAAAGTCCTCTCGCATCCTGATAGCAACTTCTAAGTATATTTATCTTCTGTGAAAGGCCCATAAAATGTTCGTCCAATCATTGTAGTCGGTCTGAATGCAATGATAGGATATATTAAAAAGGCCTGTTAAATTATGTATTCGTCCTTGTGTTGGAGAAGGCTAGCTTGCTGTTGCTGGCCTCTCTGAAATTGCCTAGCCTACCTTTAAAAATTTTTAAACATTTTCACCAAATAGTAATGGTATACATAAAGCCGTTCTTTTTCAAAGTGTTTTGAACATTGAAATTGGATCTAATGAGATTTACATTACATAAATGTACAAAAATGTTATGACATTTACTGGCTAACAAGTATATTAATCTAGGGACATTAAAGGGTGGTTTTAGTTGAGATGACTTTATTAGCCTGTTCAGGCTTTAAAAATATAAACACAGCTATGTACAAAATAAGGATTTGCTGGATGAATAGTGAGTTATACAGTGTTGCTATGGAGAACGGATAGTTATTCAGAAGTATTTGACTGCTGCTTGCCTCGGTTGACCAATCAGAAGCAAGACGTGTAATAAGCTTTAATATCTTCAGTGCTTAGTGTGTGTGTGTGTGTGTGTGTGTGTGTCGTTTTTTTGCTTGGTTGCTTTTAGTGCTTAACAGATGGTTTCTCTGTAGAACTGCAACCGTTTTGTTTTCAATTTATCCAGTAAAACATGTGACTTACTGGTTGGACTGCATTAATGTTCTGTGGTGGTTTCCATTCTCATGACCCATTGGTCATTTGGTTAGACTGCATCTGCAACAACAGTCTCACTCATGCAGGGGAAAAGTTGTTACACAGCACCACCTTGTGGTGAAGTTTACAAAGGCGTTTTGTGTAAAAGTGTGACGTTTCAATACTTATTGTAAATCATCAATCCATCCTGGTGCATAATTACATGAAGCAGATCAATTGGAAAATGATAGTTTTACATTGCAGTTGTCCTTCTCTTTACATTTAGACATTTAACAGACCCCAAGTGATGTACAGTGCATTCAAGGTATACATTTTTAGCAGTGTTTCCAGAGACTCAAACCCACAACCTTTGTACTGCTAACACAATGCTCTACCTATTGAGGATTACTTCTTAAACCAGTGTGAATAACTCCTTCTCTCTCTCTCTTTCTCTGTGTTGGTGTTGTAGGTGAGCTGTTAAGCCAGCCTCGTCCCGAGGGATTGACTGAGATCATCTGCCCCAAAAACGGTTCGGAGCGGGTCAACGTGGCGCTGGTTTACCCCCCCACCCCGACTGTGATTAGCCCCAGTCATAAATGACCCCTACTTCATCTGCATTTTCTGCCTGAGATTGGCCTCCACAAATCTCTGCACCTCTTTCCCTTATATATTACATTCACAAGTTTACATACACAAGAGTGTGTGTGAGTCTGTGTGTTAACATACACACTTCTTCATTGCCCCCTTCCTTGTTCTGAAGGGGACGATGGACCACTGTAGACCTGACAAGTGCAAAGAAGGTTTATAATAAATAGACCAGGATATCAGGACTTTGTTACTCCACATGTAAGTTTGTTTTAAAAAAAGTGTGTTTGCGGAAACGTTGTGTATTAAAAACCTTAACTTGTGTCTTCTTTTGTTTAAGGTTATCAGCACTGACTGCCAACACGCAACGAACAGACAGTATTATAAACTGTTGTGCTCACATCATGTTTTGGTCTGTGTACACCTACCGGTTCTTATTCACTCTCGGTCTGCCTCAACATCAGTGGTACTGCTCAGATTCAACCATTCAGTTTGATCTGAATTTAGCTGTTTCACTCCAAGCGTTTGGAAATCCCAAATTGTACCCAGAGGACTGAAACCATCTGCAGTCATCCAGATGGAAAAGGGAGGACACTGTTTTCACCACCCACTTGTGAAGACTTTGATTAGAGAGGTTAAATAATCTTGAAATGCATGCCTTTGAAATGCAGAAAGGATTGTGAAATGCTGTGTAAATGAATAAATGCACTAGATGTTCAGTTTTGTCCAACAAGCAAGGACAGATGTTGTCTTGTTGGGCATAAATCTTTAAGATCTTTTTAGCTGTGTACTAAAGGATATTAGTCATTTCAGGTGGAGATATTTGCAATTATTTAAGTAACACATACAGCCAAAGACATGACTATATCTCCCTACATTTGTTTGTTTGTTTGTGTGTGTGTGTTTCTTTCATCTAATGCATAGACTCCATAGCATGGCACAGCCAATTATTTCATGTACATAAATACAAAGAAAAGCTGTCAGAAACATTTGCATTATCATCAGAGCTTTTGAGAATGTCACATTGTTTTTGCACATGTAACTTTTCTATATAATGCAATTTAACACATGATCATGAGTACTGATCTATAGTCACTGTTGTACAGAAATTGTATCAGTCATCGATAACCATCTTTCACTCTTTAGGAAAGTTGTGCAAGCATATCTGAAATGTAAAGTTAGTTAACGTATGAAATTCACAGAACTTTCTGTTATGAAATGTCTGAAGCATATTGTACATATTTGTTGGTACAAACGTACGCATTATCAAGGACAAAGAAGCAAGACTTTTTATTCTAAAAGTTCCTACAGTGTATCGTTTCAACGTTTCTCTTTCTGGAGAGGAGAGATTCTGCAATACATGTGATGTTTTGCGAACAGCTGACAAAGTTTTGTACATAATATTTTATTTTTATAAGCTAAAGAGCTGTCACCAATACCCCACATTATTTACTGTGCATTGTGCATGGCTACTGTGCTCAATGTAAAACCACAAAGTCACCAAATATAAAGGCTGGTTTCCACAATGTCGTTATTGCTGTTTCCTTTATAATGTTTTTTCATGTAAGTGTTGTTTTATTAAATCTGTCTCAAGACCAAACAGCCACCCAAATAATAATAATAAAACGCAGGACTTTTATCTGCTTTTTAGGGACCGCGCAATGGCTGATGGGTAAGTAAGCGTATGCTTGTCTCATGCACAAATATAAAACAATGTAGAACAGTTTGTGACATCTTACAAAGAGGGCAATAGACATGTTGATGTTCACTTCCTAGGGCACTTTGGGGTAATTGGGACGCATCCAAGCGTGACGTGACCAACAAACACTGACTATCGAAAGCTATGAAAATAACAGTAACAAAATGTTATTTTAATGTTATTTAAATGTTTAGCAGAAGGCAGACACTTCAAGTAATACTATCTAGTCATATTTCTTTTCATTATGCAAACATGGAGTCGCTAAAGCAAATTTATTATAAGGGATGTTTTTAATATTTACAAAGACAAGCAAATAAAAATAATATAACTGATTACAAAATACTGCCTTTTACTCAGCTATATATCATTATTTAATGAAATATAAATGTGCATTAATGAATTATAAATATGCATGGATTTCTTTTGAAATCCCGACAGGACAGGATGAGTATAAAAAGTTTTGGAGATTTGGAGGCCAGTTTGAATAAGTTTGTGGCCTCACCAAACTTTCTTTTCCCATCTGAAGCAAGGTAACAGTTCAACAGCTTTAACATCACGTTGTTCCTTTAATCTAATACTCCAAATGCACATTTCCATTTAATAAATACACTCAATATCAGCTATGAAACACACAAACAGGGCCAGAGAGAAGCTGTACCAGACGATCAGGTGAGCTGGAGATCTTCAGTCATTATCATAGATACAATCTGTGAAAAGATTTTACAAAAATGCATTTTACTCCTGATTTATAGGATTGTG
Organism: Yasuhikotakia modesta; assembly: GCA_036877545.1. NCBI lineage: Eukaryota > Metazoa > Chordata > Actinopteri > Cypriniformes > Botiidae > Yasuhikotakia > Yasuhikotakia modesta. The sequence continues at coordinate 28,223 of JBAJNP010002522.1, forward strand.
TATTTCAAGTGGTAAATTCAATGCAATCCACAGTTTTCCTGTTATTTGCCAGTTTAAACAATCATCTTAAGTTTGTTACGTACCGTCTCCGATGTCATCGTAAACTTCATCACTGTGAAAGCAAAATAAATCTCAGCTGTGGGTGCATTTAACACATAGACTAAGTAAATGATATAAATGTTACTTACTCTTGTTGGATGTTGCTAGTTGACACATAACCGACTGAAAGTTCATTGTACAGTATTGTTAACACTAATGCGGATCCTGTATGGATGCAGGTCATGTTTGGGGTCACAGAGAGTCACTTACATTTGCCCTCCTTGTTTCTGCAGATGAATTTGTCGGGGTCGGTTTTGCTGATGACGTCCACCGTCTCCCCGGCCTGTACAGCCAAATCTTTCCCACCTCCTTTCTTACTGGTCGCAATGGTGGCTTGATGAAGGACTTTAATCTCACCATCATACTGAGATACAGATGTGATATCCTTTCAAATGAAGTCGAGAATGCGCTTTAAAATGCTTGTTGTTAAACTGATACGCACCTTAAACTTTTTCCTAAACTCCTTTTCTTCTTTGTCCAGCTTTTTCTGTTTTTTCGGGTCATCATGGACTTTGGTTGCCTTTGATTTTATTTGCGGAAGACTGTAAAACATTGTGATTAAAGGGACATGATTATACAGTTTAAACAGTTACAATGTGCTTCAACACAGTCATGCATCAAGGTTTAAGTTTAGTAAGTTTATTTATATGGCGTAATTTATATAATATAAATAAAAAAACATCTGATACCTGCTGATTGGTGGAGGAGCAGGGAACGAATCAACGTCATCATATATTTCACTATCTTGCGTATTGTCTATAAAGTTTGTTTTACATATGCGTATAGTCAGTATATAGATTATATAAGTATTTTATTTTAAGGGTTTAATAAAGATGTTTACCTTTATTTCCTTCACGTGTAAACTGTGCAGGTGGAGGAATGCTGAAAAATAGTTAAAGGTTTGTAAGAGCTTGATAGTTTGTGTTTTCAAAGACATATAAATGAGTTATTTTATCTTTCGGGAAGGAAAGCAGGTAGGATGAAGTCACTGGAGATTTCTTGTATAAAGAAGAAAGAAGTGAATCATTTGTACTAATATACTACGATTACAAAAGCATCAATGACATCAGATCACATCAGCTGTTTGGCAAAACGTTGACACAGATTGTCTTGATTTTAAACAGTTATGATTTAGTAAAGCTTGTTTTGTTAGAGCAATCGGGTGTGTTATTGTGAAGGATCGGATGAATGATTGGTAAGGAAGTAGCATTGTCTAATTTCATCTTACTAATGTAAAAATTACTCGTTATTGTGGAGTTGACTTTTTCTCCTGTCAACTGAGTTTATGAGCATCTCCAAGAAGTTGCGTGGTTTTGAGAGAGACCTGGGGTCCGCTGTACTATTGTTTGAGAAGTATATAGTTTGGATAAGACAGATCCATGATAAAAACAGACAAACAACCCAGTAATGCAGTCGTGCCCTTATCATTGTTTATTTGTTTGTGTTTGTTGTTTATCAAAGGTGTGTTTGTACCTGATTGGATTGAGACCGGAGTCTGGTACGTCGTCATACACGTCGTCTGGTGGCGGTGGTAAAACGACTATAAACAGTAGAGGGTTATTAACATTAATATAACATTATTCAGATATTAGCACCCAAACTTATCAGTTGTGCTTCTGTTTTTGTTAATTATTAGAAAATGATTAGATATATTGCAGCTTACCCCGCTGACCATTCATGTTCCTGAAATATGAACATATAGACACATATCATATACTTAAAAGAAACAGAATTTTCAATACAATTTTTAAAGCTGTACTAAGTAATGTTTGCCTCTCTACCGCCATCTCTGTTTGAATCATTAAACTGCAGTTTACTTTAGTGTGCCCAGTGTCTGTGCAATGTGGCCTCCAGTAATTCCCTATGAAAACAAGCCACGCTTTGTCTTGGTTATGTTTGTAAGTGTCATGAAACGTTACCCGTGATCGTCCTGAGAGCCCACGTCATCATACACCTCTTCATTTACAGCACTGGCGGGAAGAGATTGGCCCTGATTCTTTAATACGCTGAAGTCGATTTCAACCATTTCTGTTTTAACAAACCCAACTGCAATACAGAGGAAACGGTTTAGGTTTAACTCAGGACACGCTTGTGCAATGATTTCAGATACAGAGAAACGATCCTCATGTATTAAAGAACCGTTAAAACGCTTCACTCCTACGTTTGCATACGTAAGCGGCCCACAAAATAGTCAAATACAGCAGCACAAGTAGCTATAAAATGCAATGCAAATAACTACAGTGGTTTCTCTCAGTGAACCTGAGATCTCATGTCTTGTATCGGTAACTAGTTTGCATCAACCAGTTTAACACTCACAAGATCCTTCCTGACCCCTGCCCAACCATTTGCCTTCTGGATTGTCGGTTATTCGAATGATATCAATTGTTTCTCCTTTCTTTATGGACAGGTCGCTTTTCCCACCCTTGCAGTCGCATTTAGCTTTGACCTGATGAATTACCTGCAGGGGGGTTGTTAGCTGCGGAACGGACAAACCAGACAGTTTTATATCACCGTGATGTAATGAAATATAGTGCAAAAATGACAACTACTGTAAAGACAATGTCTGTGGTATTATACAGTTTACATGCTTCTGGCAAAATCTGCAAGAGGTTGAATTTTGTTTTAGCCACAACTGTGGCTTTATTTGATGTAGGAGCGCAATTTCTCACATATACGTTAACCTACTTTAAACTTCTTAATTGCTTCTTTTTCTTTTTTCTCCCGTTCTTTCTGATTTTTTTGCTCTTTGTCTTGCTTCTGAGATTTGCTGGTCTCCACAGCCGGCCTGTGATATCACATACACAGCAATTTGTGATTATTTAGTACATTATTTGAGACACTTTCTCTGCCCTCTGCTCCTGATGCCTACGGTAACATGCTGAATGTTAAAACTGCTTACCAACTGTCATCAAGATCCTCATAGATCTCACCATCACTTCCACTTCCCTTTGTAAATAAAGAAGGAAAGACATGAGACCACAGACTCTAAGCTTAGCGTCGCATCACACCAGCTGAATGCACTTCAGTTTCTTACCTCATTTTTCTGGCCTGTTGGGTAAAACAGACATATGATGCATGAATAATTAATCAGGCAGGTTTTTGTTTTTAAACAAAATATGCGTTATTAACAAGAGCAAACTAACCTCCAGGCGACCTATTCACACACTCAACGTCGTCATAATTCTCATCTTGAATTCTGCAGAGAAATGATCATTGTTACATAATTGATTCCAGCACTGCGCTGTGAGTAAACAAGAAAGCGTGGTTGTTCTGCGGCGCTCACAGGGGTCCTGAGGGTCTCGGGGGCAGGCTGGGTGGGTTGGGTTGAGAGGGCACTGGGGGGTCCGATTGGTTACTGGGGTGAGAGGCGGGTGGGGGAGGAGGGCCTGCATTCTTTGGTGCAGAACCTGTAAAAAAAAATCACAGTTAGTCTTGCACAGTTAGCGTTGTGTTTTGAAGTTGTCAAGCATCCACATTTATTTTGTGTTTCAATATGTCACACCTGAACATGCATTTTAGATTGTTTAAATATTTCCTTAACATTTCTATAAAGTAACAAAAATGTTATGTTGAAAGTTCTAGAATGGATTAAAATGTTCAGTGGTATTAATGTTTTTCAAACTTGAAAGAACTTTTAGAGAACGTTAGCCAATGTTCTGGGAACCTTCCCTGTCAACTGGGGGTTTGGCATGTTCCCATTTAATATCAATTATCATACTTGTGTTTGTAGATGACCTTTTCAGATAACTAGTGTGATATTAGATGCTACCTATTCAAACTGAAAGCCTTCTCAAAACTTGGTTCCCATTTTAAATTAGTTTCCTGGTTTCTTTCACTCACTTCAGTTTTAAGTGAAAAGAGAAACATAAATGAGGAAGTTCATCTCAACACAGAAAATCCAGAATTTCCAATATGTTGTTGTTTCTGCTGATGTCAAATGTACCTGCAGTAGAAGTTTGTGTTGATGACATCTAAAGTTTTAAGTGCCAACCCTCAATAGTGTAGCGTTTGGAAAAAGTTTGTTTATGTTTATTTATGTGTAAGTTGTGCTTTGTGTTGTTATACTTTGTGTCAAAACACAAATGAACAGCAGTTAAGCGTACAAAATTATAAAGTTATGTTCCTCGTTTCTACATAAAATATTTACAAATACATCCCTTTAGTCATTGTTTCTCATCTTTATGGCTATTTTGTTGATGGTGCACATTTGGTGAGAGTCTCAGAGGACTGTAGAGCAGTCACAAGTAAAACCACGGAAACCACTTAGGCCCAAAATCTTCTGTGAAGAACATTCACACATTTTCAACAGTGGACGATTTGCAAACAAAGTTTTTGTGGCTTTAATAGGGCTGATAAAGCATTTTTTTTGTTCTTGTTTTGTGATATAGTTTTATTAATTGAAATGGTAACTAATAGCAACATATAGCTGTTTCATAATTTGTTATAATTTCATAATTTATTATTTTTTAACATATGAAAGCATCAGACAGGTGGTGCTCACCTTCAGCTGTAACTTCTGCAACCTTCTTGAACTTCTCAAGGCTGACTTTTGGAGGTCTGTTTGGTTTAGAAGGGGCAGAACCGAGGGCAAACGTATTGGGTAACGTCTTCTTCTTTGGGGTGGAAGGGTCGTCACTCTCTGCCTGCACTGGAGGTCCAGCAGTTTTTTTGGGAAAGTTTGGTTTCACTGGCTTTGTGACCGACTCTTGCATGCTTGGTCCTTTTGCACCTTCTTTAACACCCTCCTCAGGTTTGTTGAAGCTATTTTTCACACGGAAACTTGAGGGTTTCACATTAGATACTGAAGATTTCTCTGCATTGCTGCTCTCCTCTTGCTGCTGCCTTATTAAAGCTATAGAGCTCTTTGGTTTGGGTGCAGAAGGTATTTTTGGTGGGGTGGTGTTACAGCTACCAGTATTGTCTTCAGCTTTTGTGTCTTTGACCCAGGGTGGCTTTGCAGTAGGAGTCAGTGGCTTTGGACTCATGGGCTTGGAGTCGTTTGCGATGCTGTTCGCTTGAGGTTTCTGTAGTGGTACCTTTGGGAAAGGAACCTTCGGCTCAACATCATGGGTGGAATCCGGCGGTTTGGGTTTTGCAGGTACTTTAAAGTTGACCTTGTTATTCTCTTGTGCATTTTCAAACCTACTAGCAAGAGGTTTGGGTTTTGGAGGCTCATTCACATCTGGAGCGCTCTTAGCCGTGTTGACTGTGTTCCTTAAAAAGTTAGGTTTGGGCACCGATGAGGTAGTACTAGCTCCACCAGAGAGGCTGCTTTCCAGAGCGGGCTTCTTAGCAGCCACGGATGGGCCTGAGGATAAGGTGGGCTGGACAGCAGGTTTTGGACGAATTCCTGGGGTGCCGTCCACAGCTGCACCGGTCTGGAAACGAGCCATAATGGCTTTTACATCTGCCTTGTTGTCCTGCAGGTAAAGATTAAAAGCGTTGCGAGAACAGAAAAGAGTTGAGAGAACAGAGCATGGGTGGAACACACACCTTCATGTTGTGCCTTTGCTTCTGCTAACAGATTTGTGTGAGCGTTGTAGAGCAATAGTTGTTTGAGTCCCAGGCAACACACACAGACAAAATGTATTTGTTGTTTTATATACACTGCTAGTCGCCTCATCAAAGCACAATAGCAATTTCTAAATACCGCTTAGAGTAACACTGTCACGTTTACAAAAGTATTTTGAGAGCAATAAGCATCATTCACAGCTTTGTAAGATGTCTAGGATGAATTTTAATGGGAATTTTAATGTTTTGAGGTTTAACCAGTACTGGTGCTAAACACAGATCTCTCATGTGAATAAAACAACTGTGTGGTTCACAGAGATGCTAAGATATATTCATCTAGGTCAGTCTCACGCTGCGTTTCGATAGGATAACTGTGAGAGATCATTTTGTCATGCAGACACAAGGGACCAAATAAAACAACATAAATTAAGATTATACAATCTCAAAAAAAACTTCAATATTTAATTTTTTTACATTTAAGACATAATATTTACACAACTTTCAGTGTCTGAAAGTGAATTCTGTTTTAATTGCTGAGTTTTGTCACATTGTTTTTACACTAGTGCTATATGTTATCAGTTCATCTATGAGGTTTAAGCTTAGTACTTATTAGGATTACCTTTACAGAAACATCATATAACTCAATACCATTTTCTTTTTGTATCTAAATGTCACATTACAAATTACAGTTACTTTATATGACAGCTTTACCTCAGACTCCTGGTCCTCTTGTAGCATAGCTGATTTTTTATCAGAGGAATGTGCTAAACTGCAGCTGAACTGGAGACCTGTGTGTGATCGCACAGGAACTGAGAGCGTTTATCAAATGAAATTAGCAGGAAGTCGCTACACATACTGCTTCCTGGATATAAAAGAATTAATTCAAAATTTTGTTTACAATGTTGTGCTGCATACACAAAGGTCACCGTAAACACACTGTGGCACTTATGGCCTAATGGTTAGAGAGTCAGACTTGTAACACAAAGCTTTCAGGTTTGAAATGGCTGAAATGCCCTTGAGCAAAGACCCTTTCACCACAGCATGGCCCCTTTAACCCGACTGCACCCTGATCTCTGCAGTGCTGTGTGTGTGTATTCACAACCCAGTGTGTGTGTTTGGCGGTTGGTTTTCATTCAAATTTTACCCAAGTGGATGCAAATTTATTTCTGGCAAAATCGATATTTGTTATCAAAGCTGTTTAATTTTTATATTTCATTTCTGTTTATTCTCCAAAGGGCACAATACTCAAAATGTGTTACCATGTCTGAGATTCGAGCATAACCACCCTTGCACCCATAGTAACCAGTGTTTCAGTCGGGACAGAACTCTCACCAGGAAGAGCTGATAAGCGAGGGACAAGCGTTCTGATCCGACCCAAAGGTACACTCTGTGCTGTTGACTTACTTAGTAAAAAGAGAAACTCTTAGATACCGGAACTAACATTGGTCAACCAGTTACAATGTTCCTGACAAAAGCAACGGTGTGAATCAGTTTAGAAATCAGTTTAAACCATGTAGTTCCATACAGCAAATTTAAAAACATATTCATTGAACTACATTTATTTAAAATATATCTTTAATAATGTTTTTCCAAGCCGAATGTTTCATAAAATAATGTTTAAATGGTTAAACATGAGATAAACTGTTTGTACAAAAATATCTGGAGTTAAGGTGCAGTCATTTGAGGTCTCTGTCTTCCATAACTTCCTAAATGCATGTGGGGTTGCAAACATTTGCCTAGAGTTTTGCTGAAGTTCGTTGACCTTTGACCTGCAAATTTGAATAACAAATAGATGTTTGGCCAATAAAGTATCTCAAAATGAGATCAGTGCCAATTTTGTAGGGTTTCATGTACTTATATACTTATATAGCCACTTAAAATCATCTTAAAACCAGTTGGATAAAAGTTGTTTGTAAAAAAAAAGGGAATGCATAAATTGGAATACAGAGAACGTTTAGTTTTCGGCAGATTGTGCCACTTGTGTTGTTGTTGTGTTATCAATAAAACTTTAGTGTCTAAATACTTTTGGAGGCCATTGCATCTATCCATTGGTCAATGTGGTCTTGTAGTGTAGTGAAATATTTATTGGCTAAGGTTTCTCTGTATGAAATCTTTGTGGTTGAAGTGTCTTCACATCCTGATAAGAACCACTAAGTGCTCTTAATATATTTATTTGTCTTCTGTGGAAGACAAGTGCAACTTGCCTGCCAAACTACCCATATGAATACCACCCACTGGTGATGTCATAAGACCACAAAGGTCAAATGAAGGCATAATTTCCACACTGGAAAGTTACAATTAACTGAACTGAAGCAACCACATTTCTCTTTATTCTAACAACAAATGTACATCATCATTTTCACGGCTGAGCCTTAAAAACTGCAAGTGTGTAACATAGTAAGCAAAGAGGAAATGTTCTCTCATGTTCTGTTTTCTGAGCACTGTACATTTCCCTTATTGATGTGTTTATGAATACCAAACACTCCCAAAGATAAATTTAGTCTTCATATTTATTCATGACTAGTCCAGTAACAACAGCAGTACTGTACAGTCAGTCATCATGCAAAGCAATCTGACACGTGACGTATAACTGAAGAGAAGTTTGTTGTGGCCGAAGCATTTAGAGTATGTGTGTAGAGTATGTGTGTGTGTATATATATATATAATGTGTATCTATCTATCTATCTATCTATCTATCTATCTATATATATATATATATATATATATATATATATATGAAGAATGAAGAGAAACCTGCTGTAACATTCATGGCAACTAACTAAAGCAAAGTTGTCTCTTTGAGCATCATTCTGCACAAAGACTAGCTTGTATCAGCATGAATCCTCATGTTGGTCTCTTATTTAAAGCAAATAACATTAGAGAGCCTGGTTAACTATTTTTGGTGGTTAGATTGCCACTATCCAACGCTGGTGACATGTAGACATCATGCGCTAATGTAACATTTACATTTATTAATGATTAGACAGACTTGGCATCAGACAAACATAGCAAACCAGGAAAATATTTTTCCAAGCTTTTTCGATGAGCTTCACCAAATTTCAAGCATCTTGCCAAATTGCTGCCATCTTTAAAACAATCGTAAGAACCTAAATCAAGCCCTTGATGCACAGAAGACATGCAGAAACCCTTATGGACCTTTCAGGTATAAATGCAGAAACTCACCATAGTGGCAGAGCCCAGAACGTTCCCTCTCCAATGTTCTCACAATGTTCTCTTCAACTTGTGGATGTTCTGTTTGCGTTAGCTTGGCTATGATTGTTAATGCTGTTGGCCACTTCCCCAATATGCTGACTGACTGCTGCGCTTTCATCACAGGAAACCGTATCTCTCTTGTCATCAATTCTATTTGCCTATCCCATAATGAACAATTGCTTTTTCCACACGCGCATGAACTTTCCTGCTCTGCATGAATGACAACTGGAGACACATGATGGGAACATACTTATTTCCCCATTCTGGTTTTGATCTTATCATTTTAGCATTTTATTTTGGTTGATATTAAAGATTATCAACAGATGTTCTTCTTTGCTTTCCATGTTTATTAATGTATCAAGTAATTAATACTGTGTTTATCTGTTAAAGGTGCTGTAGGGTAGGAAAGGCTAGCAATAGCAAGCTAGTCTTGAAAGCCTTAGATCCCGCCCTCCCTTCGGAACGATTTCCAAAGCCACGCCTCCTCCAACACATGAACGTATACATAGTTTGACAGGCAGGTAGGATGTCCTATCATTGCATTCTGATGCAATAAAATGATTGGATGAACATTTTACGGTCATTACGTGCATTGCGTTAACACTGCAAAGGTTGTGGGTTCGATCCCAGGGGAAGGCAAGTCCTGATAAAAATAAGTGTACCTTGAATTCACTGTAAGTCGCTTGGATAAAAGCCAAATGAATAAATGTAAATGAATAAATGGATACAAATACATCTGCAGTTAATATCAGGCCCTGTATGTTCAACTGTAACTGACTATACAGGTTATTAGTAAATAGTAACCAGCTGTCCATGTAGATACATGCAGCTCTTTGTTTCTTGTCAACAAAACCAGATCTAGTCACAATTATTGAATTCTAAATTATTATAAGTTATATATAAGTTATACTTATAACAAGTATCAAAATATTCAACAACTTGCAATTGAAATGTGAAGTGTTTGAAGTGTTAATTTTATGTGTGTCTTAAAATGATCTGCTATTTTTGCTCACTCTGGTATCAAAAAGAGGAAATAAATCTGACATCTGCAAGCAGTATGAATTCAGTACATTGAAAAGTGTTTAAACTGAAAATAATCTAATAGTTTCTTTTTAAAACCTTTAACTGTCTTTAATGTTAATATAACTCTGATCATTGATAACTGGTGTCTCTCTCTGCCAGTCCACAGTTCAGAAAACATAGAAGCTTCTGGGTCACACTGAAGTTCAGCCTTGATACAGGAACCTCATGGAGTTTCTAAACCTCAATGCGAGGTTTTTGCAGGGGATGTTTCAGAGAATAACACACTCTCTCTAATGTATGGTACCATGTACCATACATTAGGAATAATTCTCTATTAATAAAAATAATACAGTAAAATTTTACATTGTTCACCAAAGCAAACAAGATTTATTTTGTCTCTCCTCAGTCTCTTGGACAGTCCATGCAGCTGTAAAACATCAAAATGACAAAGATTAGGACCAGATTTTCTATCATTCCTCAATGGAGGCTGTCAAACCTTTAGATCTGTATTTGTTTACACACACTACTGAAAAAATGTCTTTGCAGAATGTGAGATATGAAACTACAGCGTTTCTGGTACCACATTCATAGCCATCACACCAGATCTCACCAGGGAAGTGAAAGAAATATGTATAAAGTGCATAACGTAAAATACCGTTGCTTCAAGTAGAAAAAGGTGTAAAGAAACTCAAAACAGTGATGCACATGAAATCACTTCCCCATAACTGCCTGATTTATCGTTTTACTGTATATGTGTGTGATAGTCATATTAAAGACCTTTTTAAAACAAAAACACTTTAAATCAGTTTAAGTTTAATGATATGGTTTAAGCAGCGATACAGAAGAGATTATGAAGGAATAAATAAAGTGTTTTTTTATATAAATAACCATCTTGTAGGTGTAAGAACTTCATTATTTGTCTATTATCCTTACAGACGTCTTAAAAGTAAATAAAACAAGAAATCAGTTTGACAAGTGTTAAGTTTGAGGTCTTAATATGACCTGTGCATGATTTTGTGAAATTGCTTAATGCATTAAAACAACCTGATCATCTGTGGATGTGGTTTAGTTGAGTTTTATTCTGGTTTGTTGTCGCCCCCTGCTGGTCATGTTACGCCTGTGGGTCACACGTAATGTTTTAACAGAGTATACAAATAAACAGAGTTTGTAAAAGTGTTTCATTCCTTTTTATTTCGAGGATTACATGATAAGTGACACGAATGAACTAAATAAACGTATAATAAATATATATATATATATATATATATGCATATAATAAATAAAGTTACTACAACTAAACAGGGGCAGCTTGACATTAGCTGCCATACAAGTAAACGACCAGTATAGAAGTTTGATGCTTTCCACCATTACATCCTATTTCTAATCTGCTATAATACCGACATGATCTACCGTCCCGTTACCGATGAAAACCTAAAACTAACGTTATAAGCACGTGATCGACAGTCCGGTAAAGCCGTAGAAACCGGCGCCGGAGGTGAGCGCAAGTTCTTCCGGGTCGCGGCTGCGAGCTGCGCGTCCCCGCTTACAAAGGTCGCTCATTGACGCTCTCTCGACTCGGTGAGGTTTTCAATTATTCATTATTGCTCTCATCGACCTTGACTGTCGAGCTCAAACCACGACTCGCGATGAACGTCGCTTTGCTCTGTAAATGCAAACTATCGCTAAAAGCTCATTGCTTTCCGCTTAGCTGTCATGCTACGTATGAAAGAAAGGGGAAATGAGCGCTCGTGCCCGTCGCTGAACGACCCCGAAGCCGCATTTATCTGCCGCAAATAAATATGCATATTAATGCATGAGTGATGCATATCGTAAGGATTGATGTTATTGTACAGACAGGCGTGAATAAAACGTTGTATTATGTGTATATGTGCGGATATGCCATTGAGTCACATAAACGAGTGGCTTCTGCATCGTCCAATAACAAACTCTCATGCACAAGGACAAGCGCCTTTATTTTCATGTTAGTGCGTTTTCCCGACAGATTTATTGCTTGTGTTACTCCTCTGAATCTCAGTTTATGGGGTTTAGATGAGAAGTTATGTTAAAGTGTAAGTTAGCGTTGCCCCACTTTGGCCAGGACGCGTCTGTCGCCCGCGTGGCCGCTGACGTGGGGCTGGATTTAGTTTGTAGTTAGTGCCATAATCCGGTAGGTTAAATCTTCACATATATGATTAAACCTGTGATTTAAATGCCCTTCACGCCTTCGTGTTGGTTAAGTTACTGCTGTGCTTTACGTGTGGGATGCATTGGGTTGCATTTTATTTTCACTCTTACTAACTAGTGTGAGAATGTGACTTTCTATATTTTCTGCATTGCAAGCTTTAACTTTATGTTCATGATCTCATAGACCAGTAATGACCTGTACTGTAAACCACTACTGTGTGACCTTACTGTCTTTCCCAGGTTAGAATGACCCATATCACCTTTACCTGAGATAACTGAACAAACACGGTTTACTGCATTTCTGTGCTTGTCTGACTGTGTGTCCTTGACTCTTTTACCTCTGTGGTTAAATTAAAATCCCCCTGGATCTGTTTTGTGTGTATAAAGGATTAGATTGATTTCATAACTTTGAGTTCTTTATGTCGGAGGTGTAGTTCATGCGGGAACTGTGTGTATGTGTACATGTTTATGATAGTTAATGCTGGCTGGATGGTGAATAATATGTTATGTACGTAAAAAAACTCACACAGAGAACGAGTAAAGTTTGCACTTTTTGAGTAACATTTAACATTGTTTCTAAAGAACAGAAACACTTTATATAAAACCCTTTTCAGAAATTTAGTTCATATATTTAAAGTCACCTGTTATGTTTTTATCTGAAGGCTAGTTTAACAATGTACAGACATAATAGCCGGTTAACAGTCACTCATTTCTGTGTGTTTGTTTTAAAAATGTGTGTCACCTTGATAAGCGCTTTGAGGTGGGTGAACAGCTGGGGCAGAGTGCATTGTGGGATAGGTCAGGGGCCTCACTGCATTTTTTTCCCTCTCTCTTCCTCACATGCAGGAGGAGGGTCGTTTTAAGTGTACAGCTCCTCCTCGTGTCTCCGATGGCGAGTCTTCTGCGTGTGGTAGCCAGCAGCTGTTCTGTCCCCCTGTTTTCCGGGGTGGCCTGTGCTAAACTCCCCAGCGTCCGGACGGTGAAGACACCATGTGTGCGGTTCTTCAGAACTCACCAGGCTCTCACTCGCCTTGCCAGTCCAGGTAACGGTGTTGAAATATCAACTGACATTAAATGAATTTAGTAACGGGATTTGATAGCAGGGGGGAAAGAGTCCTGGTGTGTTTGAAGTGGTGAGTTTTTTTTCTCAGTACAGCTTATGGTTAATGCATTTATTGAATTCTTTAAGCAGGGATAAACTCATGAACTTATGCATGAACATTATTTGTCTTCCCACAACAGATATTTTACTGTGAGACAAAAGCAAATCAAATATTTCTCACTTGCTTTGTATTAAACCGTTAACTAAGTGCAAAAATGTAGTAAAACGTGAGTTACAGGTTGTTTCATCTATAATGATGTGCGTTCCCTGAGTTTAGAACCAATGACCTTAGTGTTGCTAGCACAATACTGTACCAGTAACAGGAACACCATGTTTCCATAGCAGTTTATGTGTACAAAGACTCTCAAGGTCATTGTCATGTGACCAGTTCTCTCCCTCTGTTTGTTCCACCCTGTTACCTGCAGTGAAGGTCCCAGGATATGAATGGGTTGGAGAGACCCGTGTAGCGTTTTGGCTGCCTGGATTCAGTGTGTTAAAAACCGGTTAATAATGACAGCTGTTAATTTAGTGGAGGGGAATGGTAATGACAGCTGGGGTGGGTTATTTTTGGCCTGGTATCAGCTGAGGTAGGACCCAGGAATGTGGTACAAGGAGGGAGAGACGTCCAAATCTATAGTCTTCTATAGACTTCTTAGTGGTCAATGGGATTATATGAAGTTAAAGCTGTGATCAGCAACTTTTTTTGTCTCAGTCACCGTTTTCTTTTGAAACATAAAATTGCAGATATATATTTACTTTATGCATGTTGAAGTCCAATGAAAATAAACATTTTCTGGACAGTCTTACAACTCGAATTATAAATCAATATTATAGGCTGTTGCTGTTGTGAATAGGGATAAGCTAAAGAGACAGTTTTGAACACTAATGCGTTATGTAATGAAATAAAATGATTTCATTTCAGGCCTTTAGTGAATTATGTTGTTTCATTCTGACACTTGCGTATTTACTGCTGTGTTACCAAACAGTCACTTATTCTTATCTGCCACTGAATGTGACATTTAGCATGAAGATACTTCAGACTGGAGTTCCTCTGGCTTTAACCTCCTCCAGCAGCTGAAGTCTGTGGCTCACGTGAGCTCAGATGTTGTTGTTATCTATAGATCAGGCATGTGCTGGAATTTTCCACACAAGACTTTCTGGTACCAATAGCGTGGATGACTTCTCGCTGCATGTTGGGCCTGTCTGGACCACATGTTACACATAATGAAGCTGTGCATAAAAATTCAGTTTGATGTTTTTCTGTCAAGGCCAGATTGCTGTGCTGTGTTGAGGTCCTGCTTTGGGGCAGTTTTTTTAAAAATCTGACTGGAATTGGAGCACAAAGTCACATTTATGCTGTTCTGCAGAAATGCATACAGCTGTAAAATCAGATCTTTCTAGAAGTCCATAAAATGTTTTATGACAATCTCATCTCAAAGGTTTATGAGTTCAGCTCTTTGTTCGACTGCCTTTTGAATGGCAGGAATTATAAATATTTTCCAATGATTGTATCTCCACATTCACTGTCTTTGCAGTTGTGCTTTAATGTTTAATGTTCTTTAATGTTTTAAATTTCTTTTTTGACGCTTGTTTTAAAGCTGGAGGTTTCTAGGGTCACATGAGAATATTGGATACATTTTGTAGCTCTCCGTCAATGGTTTACAGTGATATGAACTTTCCTTTAGTAGAATCAAGTGTTTACAGTGTGTGTTTTCTGTTGATTTCATTTTCCTGTTATTCCTGCAGGTATTCCATACAAACAGCTGACTGTTGGTGTTCCCAAGGAAATCTTTCAGAATGAGCGTCGCGTGGCCCTCTCTCCTGCTGGGGTGGAAGCTCTCATCAAGCAGGGCTTCAACGTGGTGGTGGAGTCCGGCGCTGGAGAATCGGCTAAGTTCTCCGATGACATGTACACCAAAGCTGGAGCCACCATCAAGGACGTCAGAGACGTTCTGGCATCTGATGTTCTGGTTAAGGTACCGTAAGATGGTTCTTCATACACTTCAGTGAGATGGTAGTTGATGTTTTTCTCAGCAGTCATGTTCTCCATCCGTCGATCACAGGTGCGAGCTCCCATGTTAAACCCGGCTTTGGGAATGCATGAGGCGGATCTCATGAGCGAAGGATCAACTCTTGTCAGCTTCATTTATCCAGCTCAGAACCCTGAGCTGATGGACCTGCTGTCCCGGCGCAAAGCCACCGTCCTAGCCATGGATCAGGTGCCACGTGTTACTATCGCCCAGGGCTACGATGCTCTCAGCTCCATGGCCAACATCGCTGGGTGAGCCAATATTAAGTGACTTAAAAACCAAGTTGACTTAAGCTGTTTTGTTTTAGAGACGTTCTTATTACTGTACTTGATTTGACGCATACATTTAGTAACTCTAGAAATTACTCATAAACGACATTGGTCAGGGCAGACCATAAACAAACAATCCCAAACAAACAGCCGAACTTCACAGAACGGAAAGTCTCGGGTAGTGTCGCTAGTGTCAACAAACGGTAAATTTGTGGCTGGCGTAAAGTGATTTCTGCCTCGTCAGCCGCAGTAACTGATGTGCCCCTGTTTCTCTTGGCAGCTACAAAGCCGTAGTCCTGGCAGCCAACAACTTTGGCCGCTTCTTCACCGGTCAGATCACAGCCGCGGGGAAGGTTCCCCCTGCTAAGGTATGCGCTGGCATAACCGCTCGCGCCCTGAATGTTTGGATTGGAGTTTGATGGATATATTGCTGTATACATCTCACGCCTCAGACATTAGTGCTGTTGATTTCTTTCCCTGTTAGATTTTTCTCTCCGTTTCAGAGCAATATATTAAACAAAAATGCACTTGCTTGCTAAATAATGCGATACGATAATGCTTTCATTTTTGTATCATACTAAAGTCTTACTAAAATATACTGACCAGACATAACTTCAAGTTAAGATGATCATTAAAGATTGTCGGTGACAAAAATCAAACCATTGCTGTACGGCTGAAATCTGTTTGACGTTTGTTTTGAAATGACCTGATCTCATTGGCAGGTGTTGATCATTGGAGGCGGAGTTGCCGGGTTGGCCGCGGCTGGTTCTGCTCGTGCCATGGGTGCCATCGTCAGGGGCTTTGACACCAGGTATAACAATCTCTCTTACAGTTAATGCAGAGTTTTAACTCGGAGGAACCATGAATTCATCATCATTGATCAATTTCAGTCTGTAAGCCAGTATTCCATGTGAGAAACATGTTTCAGCTTGTCCAATACTTAATTCACAATCTCTTTGTTTCAGAGAGTCCTTCCCTTCCAAAAAAACTTGTTTTAGACCGTTTGTCTTGTATTGTCTAGGGAGAAACCTGATAAAGGAGTTATTGTTTGGCACATCTGAGCCAATATGTTTATGAGTCGTGGCCCATAATGACTAAAGCATCGATACTGAGACTGCGGTAAACTAACCTGGTTCAAATATCAGATGAGTTCAGGTTGTGGCACAATCTTAAAATCCTCAAAATTGTGTGAAGAAAGCATTTGTTGAAATTTTCTCTACTTTTCCAGTATGTTTGCTCCCATGATTGCTGTTTATGGCTGCATTTTTTTCAATTATTTGTGTTCCTGTCTGAAAGATGTTCGTTTTGTTTTATTTCCTGTTTTCGTCAATATTTATAAATCTGAACTTTGAGTCATCTTTCCGCCCTTGTTTGTATTAATAATTGTTTGTATTACATGCAATCTTTCTTTCTTTCTTCATAAATGAGTCGCTACATTATACAGTGTACAAGAGCTTTTAATGTTATGATCATCTGCTATGTTTAGAAATAATATATTTCAAAGCTTAATACAAACTGTCTGGTTCAGTAGTTGCAGAAATTCTTAGCTGCAATTCTTAGCTGCAATCCTCAAGTGTCCACCTGATGGCAGTGTTGCATTAGTCATGTAGTAGAGCCTTCAAGAATAAGAGGTCAAAGATATCCAGTTCTTTACTTGCACTAGTACTTCCCATCATGCAATACATCTTAAACGCATGCAAACTCAGCGTATGCTTGCATTCAGTCTGTGGCTCTTGTAATACTTAATTCTGATTGGTTAGTCGGGAAGGCTAATATTTTTGCATGAATGACTTCTAAACTGTATAACTGCACAGTCTGTCATGGTGGCCTTGCATTTTGTGTCCACAGGTTTATTTAATGCTTATGTCCTGGTTTAAGTTTACATAATAATTCCAGTCAGTGTGTACAAACATTATGGTCTTCATCAGGCAGTCTGGGATTTCTCAGCTATAATGTCCAAGCGTTAATGTACGTTAAATCTTTACATAAACACCTATAGCTTCATATAAGTGGCCCATCATGGTGTCTTATTTATGCTTCTCCAGAGCGGCTGCATTGGAGCAGTTTAAATCCCTGGGTGCCGAACCTCTGGAAGTGATGCTGAAGGAGTCTGGGGAGGGACAAGGAGGCTACGCTAAGGAGATGTCCAAGGAGTTTATCGAGGAGGAGATGAAACTGTTTGCCAAGCAGTGTTTGGATGTTGACATCATTATCAGCACTGCTCTTATTCCCGGTACGCACACCTGCAAGATTCATTTTCACCACTATTTTCCATAAGTGTACTGTAACAAATACGTTATTTGTGTGGTTTTTCCATCTATTGGCCCTTAAAGGGATGGCTCACCCCAAAATGAAGATTCTGTCACGAACCCTCGTGTTGTTCCAACCTTTTTGCTGCTGTCATAGTGAAATACAGTGAAATCATTTTCAAAGAATCTTCTTCGATTTTTTTTTTTCCGTCCTCTGTTTTTTAGTCATCATGGACTGTCAGGTTTCATTGAGGACCAAAAGTCACCATCAAAGTAGTCGACACGACCCGTAAGCTGTGTTCTGAGTTAAGCATCAACCTGCCATTTTGTAGCATTTGTTCCATGTTTGCCGTGGTAGTTGTTAGTGAATAAAAATTTGCACATCAGTCTGTTTAGCATCACATGGCTTTAGCGGACTGTGTATAAAGGTGTAACTCACCAGTTTCATGGGATTAGCTTGTCAAGCTAAACGCAGTCCTTGTTAACCATGAACCGTGGCTCTGTGGAATAATTTTCATGTTAAACATACAAAATAACAGCTTACGGGTTTGGATCGACATGAGGGTGAGTAAATAATGACAGAATTTTCTTTTGACTGAACTGTGTTTTTAACCACGATGCTGGTTTATCTCAAGATTTCTGTGCTAATACGACTATGACTTTCCTTGGCAGCTCAATAGAGAAAGAGATTCGCCAGCATAACTAATTACGTACAGAGTAATTACCAATTTAACAGCTCTGCGGCTGCAGATGTGCCCTGTGTTTATTCTGAGCATGTTTGTCCTGATCTTCTTGACTTAAAGCTAATAAAAATCAGCCCCGCGTCCATAAGAGGGAATGTTTACAGAGTCACAGAGTTTCGTGTGTCATAACACTTGCTCTGGGTCTCTCTGCGCCCTGGGTCGGCACAGAACTGGCTTTCCACTATTGGTGCCGGTTCAGTAACGTTGGCACTTGAGAACTTCGTTCCTGTCACATTTCATGCCTCTGCACGCTCCTGGTACGGCTCCAGTCTCATTTTAATTCCATCCCCGAAGCCGCCACGGAGCCACCGGTGGGAATCTCTAGCGCACGATACAGATTTATGCACAAACCGCTTAACCAATGGTTGGTGAAACGCGTGCGAACGGTTCAGTTTTAACGGAATTGCGTTTTTTCAAAAGTTGTTTTACAACCAACAAGCCGCAAAGCAGCTTATCTGCATATTAGGTTGCGTGGATAAAAGGCACATCAGAAAGACTGATTAACCGAGTATCAGTCATGGTTTCGGTTTACCAGTCTCACAGTGCTGAAATGATTATGCAGGTCGGAAGGCCCCTGTGCTGATTACTAAGGAAATGATAGAGACGATGAAGGACGGGTCAGTGGTGGTGGACCTGGCTGCTGAGGCTGGGGGCAACATCGAGACCACAGTTCCTGGAGAACTCACAGTTCACAAAGTGAGTACAGCAGGGGAGGTACAGATATGTTTGCTCAGTGTTATATCAGACACAGCTTTAGGAATGAGCTGTGCTGTTAACTGTCACAGCCTGACACAAGTCTG
>JBAJNP010002523.1:0-43369 GCA_036877545.1 Yasuhikotakia modesta
ATCTCTAATAAAGCACCAACCTACTGCCAGAATCGCATTTAACAGACGCGAGCTGCTCTCAGGAGCCCAGCGCCGAGCCTCAGATGCGTCACAGGGCCTGTAGCTCAGGGGATCCGACTCACTGTCTCACAGATGCTGACAGAGAATTTCAGAAAGATTTTATAACAGACGGTTGAAGATTAGAGGAAATATGAACTGTGTTGTGAGTCTTAGGTTGTGCGTGTAATCTTTAAACTGGCAAATGCTGAACATACTGTACACGCAGGCACAAATCAGTTTTAAGTGAGGAAGGCCGGGAAATGAAAGATGTGTGATAAAATATCTTCACAAAGGGCAAAGGAGTTAATTTAGGAACGAGCTGTGACATTTCTCTAGTGATTTACAGCTTGATGAATAATAGAGCTTTTTCTGTCTCTGTCTGTCTGCCTCTCTTTCTCTCTCTCTCTGTTGACCTGTGTGGTATTTTAAATGGCCAGTAGTGTTATCTAAAGGCATGGTATGACTGCTTAATTGCACTTTTAAATGCTAAAGTCATATATCCACTGATCAGCACTTTACATATGTCTCACATCAGCATTTGCTCAGCAAATGTACCACAAACTTTAATAGCAGCAGTATAACAGAATAATATTAAGGTGCCATTTCTCTAAAATTCTCTCTTAATATCTTAATATGAAACAATTTTGCTTAATTACATTTATCTTGTTCTAAGGATATGAAACATCAAAACCAGAAACATTTCTAATGAATAGCATGATATGTTTCAGTGTGGATAACACGCCACGCTCACACTAGCCGTTAATCTTTTAACCTCCCTTAAAAACATCTTAATTTCCATTTAACTGGCCTGTTTTCAAACCCACCGGGGAACAAGTTTGTCATGAAGTGCTGAATACTGCGTGTTCCTGTGTGAAATCCGTCCTGCAGTACATTAGCTTAGCACACATACACACAGCATAAAGGCAGAGGTAGATTTCTGCTGCAGAGCAAATTACCCCGTTTCACCTCACACCACTGACTCAGGATCAGTTCCCGTGCCGAAATCAGAGACAACTCCCTCACAAAGGAAAACAACGACACACGCACCCAGATCACAGGCGGACACAAAGACAACAAGCCCCATACAAAGACACACACATAAATCAAACACCAACAAATAGAGGATCCCTGCGGTCCGAGACCTCGCTTACCGTCAAGTCCGAAACAGGAAGTAATTTTCTGGGCGTAGTTGCACAGTCCATCGTAAGGAGGCTGTTTTTGCTGCTGCACCCCACTCCGGTCTCCCATCTCTGCTGACAAACACACACTCGATCACACACTCTCGCTCTGCTTCACACACTCCCAGGACGGCCCACCAGGACAGACTGAGTCTGAGTCTTCATCAATATTTTAGATTCACACGTGGCCACGTGCGCGCACACACACCGGCCTGCCGTGCACACACACACACACTAGTAAAAGTGCTGAGGCAGTGAGCCCTCGCTGTGTGCGTTCTGGTGTCTGGGAGGAAGTAGAGGAGGAGACTCGGGTTACCGCGGTACCGGTTGTCAAGGATAGGCCATTGATGCCGCAGTCTAACAGGTGAAGGGAGCTGCCCTGGTGCAGAGGCAGGGCGGGGCGGATACGGGATGAACAGAGCTACTGTCTCGCTAATGGACCACACAGTCACAAAGCAGCAAGCACACAAAACAAGGATCAAACATGGCATCTGAAAACAAACACACACACGTCTCGCACAATTATCCTCCATTCTGACATCTGCTGCTGTCTGTTGACTGTTTCGCAAACACAGTCTTTGAATAAGTGATTAACTGACCAATATAAAATACAGGGTTGCAGATGTAATGCTAATATATTATAAATAATTCAGTTTTTAAAAGCAACAAATGCTTTTATCTCATGCAATTAGTCCAGCATCTGAAAATGTACATATGCATTATGTAAAGAAAGCTGGCATTAGAATTTAAAGCTGACACACCCAAAAAATGGTTTTAGGTGTGATGTAAACATGCCGTAAAATTACTGTAACTCAGCTTATTGCCTTTCAAACTGCAATAAAGCTTTGATAAAAGTATACAAGATTTAAATATACCATATTATTAATTCTGAGGTTAAAGTATTGCTTAAACATAATCAGCTTAAAAATTTGTAAACACATTCCCAAACTGTACATAGATAAGAACATACGTCCAGGAATAATGTTTCCTCTTTCACACATGCTAAAATATTTTAAACAACATTATTTAGAGATACAACACATTTTACTGGAAAATATGTCAAAGATTCTAACATAAATAGCAGATTTTCCACTGAAATTGTAAATTGCATTGCAATGAAAACCAAACAGAGGGAACAGAATAAAGGGATGAACAGAATGAAGGGATGAAGATATTGATGTTGTGTTTGTAAGCTGCTTTAGTGCTTCATGTTGTTGTCTCACGGCACAGGAGAACATGGCTGTTGTCAATAACAGACTGTTATATTGATTTACGTAAAAGCCACGGCATTAAACATGCGGAAATGCTGAGCTGTGGAAAAAACAAAAGCACCGAGATGTGCAAACCTCTGCTGTACTTAACATCACAATATAAATGTTCCTGTTTGTATTTACAGTTGCCTGTTATCATAACTGCAAACAATCTGAGGTCGATCTGTGCTGTGAAGTTAATGTGTGTATAATCTCAGTTTCAAACTAGTGCCTCTCGTGGTGATGTCATGTATCTGAGATTCGAACCTATGACTTTGATGTTGCTTGCACGATGCTTTTACCAGTCCATTAACTGACGTATCAGAAGATACAAAAACTGCATTTTACTACCAGAAACAATCTTTATGTAAGTAACACAACACAGACTGAGAATACTGGTGAATGCATTGCAACTTATTGCATAACTTATAACTAAGTACACATAACATGCTGACCCATGTTACTGTAACATAAAGTACAACATGAAGCATGCGCAGATCTAACTGGCCACAAAACTCCTTAGATGCCAAAAGTGAGGGTCTCTCTGAAAGACCACCAACAATCGTCCTGGTTTTACTGATGCTCTCGTGTTTGAAGGGGTGCAAAATCCCTACATCTGTGTTCCAACATCTGGAAAACTCTCAGGACGTTGAAAACAGACGGGACAAATCTTTCTTTTAATGCCAATGGTTTTACCATTTAACTAAAGAAGATTATTGTAAAGTCCACATCATCTTAACTATATAGTGTGTGCAGTTATTTTGTTATATATTAAGCTACCAAACAGGAAATAGTGACTGTAGTGTGACTTTCATGTAAACTAGTGAGTGAGTTTCACTCTGCCTCCATCTGTTGGTCAACCAGAGGAACTTCCGTAAGTTTTTCCAAACATTTTTGGTGACAACAAAGATTTAAACTCAAAGCAACTATTGCACAGGAAATAGCTTTTCATAGCACCAGAATGACTGTTGGTGAAACGGACTTGAATTATGCGACGTGAAGCAGCAACACCGACATGACGAGAGTTGCTGGAAACGACAGATGCGCGAGGATGGATGTGGCGTCACTCACCGCGCACAGACATGCTTGACATCTCCGCGTCCGGTCCTGATGAGAGGCTGAGGTCGGACTCCGTTGTTGCCGTCTGACGATGATGCTGCACCGGTCCGATCCACCGGCGCCGACGCGGTGCGCATCCAACACCATTGAGCTGCGGGAGGCTCCGGTCGGGCGTGTCCTGCACATAGGATGCATCATTCATTACGACAATGATAGTTAATATCATCTCTTTAATACTTTACAATGCGGTTCCATCGGTTAATACGACGTGCATGAACAACGAACAGCATATTTTACAGTGTTTATTAATCTTTTTACGTAAACTTAGTAATAACGTAATATTAGAGCATTTATTTAGTTCATTAATAGTTAAAGGGGAGTTAACTAGTCTTTACAGATACAAGCTCTGATGTTATAAATGTGTTGGTAAATGCATTCAGTAAATGACAACAATAAAGATTCATATTTAAGTATTAACTACCATCAACAACTTGATATGAAACTTTATTATGATTATTTGTACGTGTTTATTTCCAATAGCAACAAGAGTGAATTCATCTGATCTAACTATAAATAAATGTTAACATGAAATCAAAAGGTATCCATTTAAAAAATATTAAAAAATGAACTTACATTAATCACAAACGTAACTTTTGTGTAGTTAAAAAATGTAAATGAAATACCTTGATCCAAATGTATCTCCAGATAACATCCTACCTTGAAACTTTTGGGTTCTGTATATTGAATAATTCAGTACGTTTTTGAAGTAGTCGAGAAACCTACATTTTTACCTGCAGGTCTCCTAACATCACAACTGCAGTCAGAAAACTCACTGCTGGCTTCATACAAAAAAAAACATGTCAAAAATGTGTCAATTGCTACTTAAGATTCACCCAGGTGGCTGTTTACACAAATGAAGCTAGTGTTACGAACCAGTGCTTTCAAATCATGTCTTCAGTTGCTAAAGAACATACCTGATCCGAGTCGGATTCTGAGCAGCCGAGGCCGCGATCCTATCAAAGCAATCCAACACACACACAAAGACAGTGAATGTTTTAATTGGGACGGAGTTAAGAGATTAACAGAAAGCCACGGGACGCTGCAGAACTCAATGCAGAGATTTACAGGCCCGAGAATCAAGAAACTGAGATCACATGATGTCATCCCTTACATTGTTGAAGTTTTAACATACTGGATCGTCTAAAAAGTGTCATGTCGCGACACCACGGCAGTGATATGTAAAGTTAATGGCTCTGACAAATAGCTAAGCACAGATTTACAACTGATGGAAATAAATTAGTCCAGCAGAACTGTGGAAACAGTTGAACTACAGGACAGAAAACTACAGACAGGAGCAAGCCCAGCATCTTTTTAAACCAATGAAACACATACCATCACAATTTTAAAAAAAGGACAAGTATTTTTCTTACATAACCCAAAACAAGCAGAGGTCAAAGGTCATTTATCCATTCACTGCTTTTAAAATAAGGCCAAACAAATTTCCCCATAAATAGGCAACGAAAAGAAAATAAGACTTAAGGGGGAATCTGCTTTTCTCTGCGTATAAACACGTGAACTTGCATGCATTTCACACCGGACATCACTACTGTAACTGTACATTTGTATATACACAGTTCAAATACAGAACTTGATATAAAATGTGCATGATGAAGAATTAAAAAGGTGCATTGATTTATCTTCTCTCTGAAACACAAGCTTCTCCTATGATGCTCCTTTGGTTCGAAAAGAAAATTAAAAGACATTTAGTTTCGTCAACGTCAAAATGAACGTAAATGAACAACAGCGTGCAAATCCTTGACGCAACACGTTTTGACGCAGCTTTATGGTGCATGAAAGATGCAAAAGGAAAAGTTAAGAAAAAGAATCATTTTAAACCCCGTAATGAACGTTACATAAAAGCTACATTGGAAAGACCCAGGAAGTCGGCTGACTTAAAAAAAGAAAACAAGAACACATATTTCAAGCTGTGCCCCTCCTTTGCCAAATGTACACAGTGTGCGTTTCGAACAGTCTGTCCCTTTCCAAGCAGCCTGATGAGTAACACTATTGCTGGTATAATAAACGAAAAAACTCAGTTCTGATCATCTGTGAGCTAAAACAAGAAACAGTTCAAACAAAAATGTTTCCTCACTGACCCGCCCTCACGTCACAACATACGATTTTTCTTTCTTATCACACAAAAGGTGTTAAGCTGAATGCCTGAACAATGCAATGTTAGTTTATACTGAAAACCTCAAAAATAATGACAGCCTGATTGTATGACTTCACATAAATTACTTGTATGGAGCGCCAGGTTTCTCTGCATAAAATCTGCATAACATTTCCTATAACATCAGGGTTGTAGGACATAACAGGGTTCAAAGGACATGACAGCGGGTAAACGTGAAAGATTTTTACATAAACTATTTCTTTAAACGTAATATTAAAGTAATAATAAATACATGATAATACAGGATAAAGGACATATTTAGTGTCAAGGCACACACAAAACATGTCACTGTAAACTAAAATGGTTTAGGAACGCTTTGAAAACAAACAGTGTGAACAGATCTCTGGGGACATGTGGACTGAATTCAGTTTGAGTCCAAACTGCATTCGATTCGGATTAAAAGATGAGCAACAGCTGCTTATAACACCGTAATAAAAGAGAGGACGAGCTTAAAACGCTTTGATTCGCTGTTTGTTTAAAAACAGTTTGACTTGGAATCCTGAGTTTTTGTCATTTTACATCACAAACAAATTTGTTGCGTTTGACATTCACACTAATGACTTTATCTTTAGAACAGAGAACACCAGACGGCAGCATCTTTGATTCTATAAACCAATAACATTAACTAAATATTTAATTTGCGTGTCTATTTTAACTGGTTTGTAATTCTTTAGAATCAAATTTAAGTAATTTCTTTTTCTGCTGACAGACTTAATTTTTGGCATCACATTTTTCTTTAGTTACATTTTTTCTTTGCATTTCAGCGCTACGGAAAAACTCTCTCTTCTCCTGCTGTTCTGCGGGAATCGCAATTAATGCATGTTAAATTAAAAAGCGGTTCTACTATATTTTTAGCACAACAGAACGCCGGCCTCCTCCAGAGATGACACACATGAAACATCCGTGATGGGGGTCCGGCTGAGGGATGGGTGAGGCTTGTCCCCGGTTCAGGATTAGTTTGTGTCAGCATCAGGATCAGGGGGAAGTGGATGCGGATGCATGGAACTTCACGAATGCGATCGCTGCGAGCTCTTTGCAAAACTCCTCCAGAACTATGACCCCCTCCAGCAACGTCACATGATCAATGCTGCAAGACAAAGACGGCTGCAACGTCAACGTCCATCCTTATATTACTAAACAATGTTTCGCTTCACATCAAATGCTAGAATGTTGTGATTTATTTTGTGTTTCTCAGATTGGTTGATTGTGAAAGTTGCAAGTTTGACTTCTCAGGAACACACGGCTGCTAATAAAATTCTTTACTCTTTGAGCGCACTGTAAGTCGCTTTGGATAAAAGCATCTGCTAAATGCATAAATGATGATGTAATGCATAAATGTAAAAAGTTGCTGATAAAAAGTTGCTGAAAAGATAATGAGTGACAAAATGCTGCAAATAAAATAAAAGCACAAATGAGGATATTGTTAACAGATTTTTGTTGCAGATTTAAAATGTGTTGCTGGAACGACTGTTGACAGATTTTGGAGTAATTGGAGATTTTAGAGCATACGGAGTAAAAAAAAAGGCAAAAACATGAAACTAAAGCTTTGCAGCTTTGCAGCTAAAGGTTTGCAGGGGGTTAAACTGTGTGTCTCCCTCTCTCCAGTGTTAAACTCTCCCACTGTGAGGTCTGCACACGTGTGAATTTGAGCTCTTACCTCACGCCTTCAGGCTCCAGTCCCAGAAGTCTCTTCCTCACCAGAAGAAGTTTAGGGGTAAAATCTGGGATGCGATGAGTTCTCAACATCAGATCTCCAACCACCTGATCAAACAAACCCACACAAACACCATTTACAGTTTGGGTGCTGTATTCTCAGGCAACATAGAGTAAGAGGCAACACCAGTAAAACATACTGAATTTAAAATTAGCATCAGTTTACTAGCATAGTGTATGTGGGTGTGTGTGTGTGTATGTGTGTAGAGGAGCACTCGTACCCTGACGATGACTGAGAACAGGGATCTGCAGCCTGGTGCCAGATTAATGTACGGATCCAGGAGATACTCGTGGAGATGAGCGTGAGGAAACAGAGACAGCTTGGACAGTACAGACGTCACTTGCAGGTTCACGTCATACGGCTGGATGAAGACACAAAACAAGAGCAGTTAGACTCAAACCACGTTACCACAGTGAGAATTGTGGGTAAACGTATGGGTCATTACAATACGTTACATTACAACCATATTGAGAGTCTTTTAAACAAATAATCAACTCATAGTTTTTTTTATCTGAAATATCTTGACAGGTTGTGAAATAACCAGCTGGTTCTGTTAACATCTGTGGGTCTCTTACCTGATCCAGTATTCGCCCCATTCTGTCAAACAACACTTTAAGAAAGTGCCCTTCGAAAAAACCGCCGTCCAGATTACACTTCTCAAACGGTTTAGGACTGTTGCGCCAGTCCCACTTCTGACAAACTCCACAGTAGTCCCGAAACTGCAAACATTCAGTCACATAATATTAGAAACCTCAATGCCACTATTTATTCACTGTACACACACTTCATCTATTACACCGTTTAAATAAACACCAACATGAAGACACACAGAATTAGTGAGTACCTGTCTGTGTGCATCTCTCAGGTAGGTATCATAGCCTGAGCCTTCAACCTGATTGGACGATTTTGCCTCTTCGGGCACCAAACACAGGAAACTGCGTTGACCATAAAACAACAATCTTTGAAGAGCTTACATTCATCACAAAATAATGACATTTGTATATACCAATGTAATGAATCACAGGGAGTGCGATACTTGGAGTGATTATGTGGTACCTGTTAACTATTTTGTGAACTTCTGTTTTCCCATCAGACTTTGCGTGTTCTGTGCTCTGTGGCGGTGAACAGCTCAACCAATCAGGGCTGGAGAGTCTGTTGTCAGGAGACAGGTCTGAGAACAGTGGGTCTTCCTCCAGATCCCTGAGGAAACATTAAAAACAACATAATTAGACGAAAATGTAACACACACACGAACACAGCATTCATGGAGCAATACCTGAGAAACAAGCTACAGTATGCAGCATTTAAACAGTTAAAATATCACTCATACTAAATAATATAACCTCTGTGGTGTGTATTCAGTTCAGGAATTGTCTTCATTATGCTATTCATGTTTTCTTTAATCGAAAACATAATAAAAAAACGAATAAAGTTAATTGGATTAATTAGCATTAATGAATTAGCATAACAAAACATGTGAACACACTTTATGGTAAAGTTGCTAGGCAATGTAAAACGAATGCAGTGAGACAAATGAATTACATTGCTTGGCAATTTTTCATTGCATTGCAATTAATTTTGTAACTATTTATTCAATATTAGTGTTTTGGGGTTGTTCAATCTACTTTATCTACGTTATCAGATAAGTTCTGTACAACATTTGTACAGAAAATACATTTATAACTGTGAGCTTAAACCTCAGGATTATCTGTGTATATATAGAATTATCAGTGGGTGAAGATTAAAATTTGTTTGAAAAAATGCCTCTAAATATAAATATTGTGTCCAGTCTTTATTAATCATTTACTGTTAAGGCGGCGAGAGCCCAAAATGAAAATGCAAAAATAATTAAACATGTCAAGGATATTTTAATCATGACATTTGGCTAATGTTGCTGTGTTGTATGACACAAGCTGGGATATTTTGACACATTTTTCCTCACCCACTATTAGCAGTTTGGGATAATTACTTGTTTTGCCTTCAGACAGGCACAGATTTTTTGTTTAAACACTTGTGTGAACAGTATCTGTGCACAGCAGGAGCGTATCAGACGTATCACTGAGGTAACATGCACTTATGTTTATTCATTAAATAACAGCAGCAGATTCACGAAGCAGCAGGTTCTAGATTCATGCAGATGGACGCATTAGAACCACAGCTTAGCAGCGGTGCAGACTGGAGCTCTTACACGGCGTCGTGCGGCTGGCCATTCTCCATGTGTTCTCTCTCCTCTCGCTCCTCCAGCTGTTTGCTATCAATGTAGCTGCGTTCTTCTAAGCAGCGCAGCACCAGGTTCTGTAGAATGTGCTGACACGGTTTCTGCAGCAGATGCTCAAACAGCCTCAGGGTCATGATGCTGATCTAGAACCAGAAACAGAACAACAGAACTTCATGAACATGCAGCATCAGGACAGCTGAGTCTGTGTTATGGTGGTTTGTTTTTCATTGCATTGCAAATGAACAAAAACAGTTATTGAGCAAAAACACAACAGATCATCT
Source organism: Yasuhikotakia modesta (assembly GCA_036877545.1). Taxonomy (NCBI): domain Eukaryota; kingdom Metazoa; phylum Chordata; class Actinopteri; order Cypriniformes; family Botiidae; genus Yasuhikotakia; species Yasuhikotakia modesta. The sequence continues at coordinate 9,970 of JBAJNP010002523.1, forward strand.
TATGCCTATATTCCCATCAACCATTTTTTCCAGTCCCTTGCAAAGCATGCAGGGAACTAGAAATCTCCATTTGCAGCAGGATTGTGAGAAACTATGAATTTCTGTAACTTTTTCACTGGATTTAGATTCTAACCAATAATGTTTAAATACAAGCAACCAATGTGGTTACAGCTGGAGAATTACCTCATCTGACAGGTGGTCACAGTGTTCTATGAGTCTGTGTCTCAAGGGATGCTGGGTAATGCCAGCAAGCGTCTCCGGGTCTGTCTCCTCCCCCAGCAGGAAGTAAACCGTCTCCTGCAGCAGAGCGTCTGATGTCACCTGTCTGATGATGCGGTTTAACAGAGCTGTCGAGGTCAGAATACCGACCTCTGACCTGAAATACCAAACCAAACCAATGAGAAAACGCGTGAGAGAAGGAAAGGTGATGTGTTATCAGATCAGACTGCTGGCAAACTAGTGCACGTCAAAGCAGACTGGAATACAAACCCGTGAGGCTTTAGAAAACCGTTTTACTGGATCACTTACGTTTGCATTAGCTGAGGCTCCATTACAGCTACGAAGAAGCGCTCTCTCACGGCCCGGGCCAGAACTGCTGCAGCTGTCTGCATCACACAGCAGCACACAAGCAACACTTCAACAGATGCAGCAACGTGAACGCAGCGAATATCTGCAGACTCGCCTTCTTACCTCCTGAGCCTCTTTGATGAGCTGATCGCAATAATCCAGCCACGACAGGAAGGAGATCAAAGCACGTTTACCTGCGAAAGCTGCTGCGTCCTCCTTCAGATTATACACATCCAGCCTGCGCACACACAAACACACACATGCACAAACAATATATTACTGTTATATTTGTAAAGATGGAAAGTTATTTTTTTTAATCATTTTGAATCAGTGAGTCTGTGATCTGTGATTCATTACAATAAACACAAAATCACAATTGTAAACCATTTCAGAAGAATATTTCTAATAAAAATGCAATTTATTGATTTCTGACTAAAATGTGTAATTTCTGTACCCCCAGTTTACAGACTCCACAGTTTCAATGTCGAGGGGGTCCATGGACTGTGGAAGGGCCCGGTAGAACTGTGCCAGTCGGTCCGTGAGCAGTTGACTGAGCTCTGTGTTTTCTGTCAGGCATTTGGCTGCAGCTGGTTCTGGTAAACTGACAATGAGCATCAGACCCTCACAAGCCTTCACAACGATACGGCCATCCTGAGAGGAACACAGGGTTAGTCGTCGCACAGAAACCAGGATGACTTATCTCAGTCAACCAGCAGGGGGCGACATCTGTGGCTGCGTGTTGCACTCACCGGACTCTTGGTGAGGTTGAGAAGAGAACTAACTAGGTTGTAGTTGTCATTGTTTGCCAGTTTAGCATGGGTGGATGAAGGACTGGACTCTGATGAAGCTGACGGGATGGCGGCTTTACCCGCAGCAACTTCCTGTGCGGATCTGACCGGACTGGGATTCTGGTTCTGGCCCGTGTCTGGAGAAGATGTATCTATATCAGCTCCACCTTCTTTAGCAGCCTCCAACCTTTTATTCTTATTCTGCAAACACACACACATGAAAAATTGCCAATTGCAGATACAGTCTGTTCCAAAACCTAGCAAGCTGTCTATGTAATCAGCATTTTTAGGAACCATGGGGTGGCTTGATAGTAAAGCTGTTCCAAACAAATGCAAAAAGCTTGCCTGACCAGATTCTAAGGCTGCTTAATCAAACGTTTTATTCTAAAACAAGACAATCACGAAATGCTTTACAGTGAAAACTCAAGACTCAAACCCTTGATCTTTACAGTGCAATGTTCTACCATCTGAGCTTCGGGAACCCTAGCTGAGCTTCGGGAACCCTAGCTGAGCTTCGGGAACCCTAGCTGAGCTTCGGGAACACTAGGCATGTCCAACAACACTTACTTCCAAAAAGAAGTTGACGAGGTATGGGTCCTGCTTGAGTTTGGCACAGACGGTACACAAAAACTGGATCTCCTCATTCTCGGTGGGGGCTGCCAGAACCTCCCCACACAGACGGACCAGTTTCTGAGGAAACATCACCAGGTACATCACAGACAGTTTGACAAGTTTATTACAGGTAACGGTGAAGAATTGGAAAGCAAGACCAGAAAAAGCTTGTCACATATAGAAGTATACAGTTTACACTGTACATTAAGCTAGCATGCTAGCGTTACATTTCAAACACACAAAGATCTGCGTGAATAGCGATTATTCTCACCTGTACAGGTCTGTGTACATTGATGTGAGGAAGGAGTGGCTGGCGAATTCGACCCAGCAACTTGGTGTAGAAGCTCAGAACCTGCTGTTTCATTCCAGGTGGGCACTAAAAGACGGCAATGGAAGAATTGATGCTTGCGTTAAAGCATAAGATCAGAACACACTTCCCTTTGTTATCACCCATTAAAGCACTTTTTACTGCCACATTTGGCTCATAAGTTACACCCTAAGTGAATCACACAAAGCACACTGGGAGAAGATTTATGGTTGCACCAAAAACGGCGATAACTTTCAAAGACAAGAACAAGAACAAGGTTGCGAGCGACCTGTAAACTTGCGTTGCATTTTAAGACGTTCGGCTGATATTTCACACATCATTTATCAGACCTGAGATTTACAGGACGGCGCTTATCCTCAAAACCTCTTGACATCCGATTAACTTTTCTGTACCATATATTCATCGTTTTTCCTGAAAATGACTCAAGCAATTGGCGGCCTCTCATGTTAATGAGTCACACTGCGTAATATTACAGACTGAACGAATCAGGGTGAAAGCATCATTTAGAGAAGCCACTTAGTCAGCTGTCTACCTCAACTGTATCATTAACTTTGTTTCTTAAATGCAAATTGCGCTTTTTCTTTCCAGATCACTTTAGGTGCTGCACTTTAGGTGTCAAGTAACTCACAAAGCTTATTACAAAGCCCCTCCCACAGAAAAGGTTACTGTTAAACTGGCGATTGGCTCTTTGTGATAGGGGGTGGAGCTTCCTTCACTAGAGCAGCCATATTGCATGTCACAGTTTCCCCCATTCCCAGTAACAAGACTGCAGCATCTCAATAGTTCTTATTTTAACCAAACACGGGTCTCACATCAGCCTTGCCCAAGGTGTAGAGCGTCTCCAGAATCTTATGGTGGAGAAGATACTCCATACAAGGTCCTGTTTCTCCAGACTCCCGTTCCCGCTCCTCCTGGGTCAAAATGTCCAGCATCTGCTCCAGGTGAGAGGGGATATTGGTGTCTGTCACTGGGGCTTTATCATCTGGAAAAACATAAACAAAGGAAGATAGAGGTTGCCTTGGTAACGGATTACAACACCGATTGCTCACTTTTCATTGGCTGTGGATTCAGGGTTTTTTTTCAGTTTCATTTCAACATCTAAAGACATTGCAAGATATTCTCTGATTTAAAACTTTTATTCCATTAATAAAACATGAATTAATGATTTAAAATAATTGGATGAACTCTCTTTAATTTTTACCAACATAAGGCATCAAGCACAAACATGCACATGAGACTGTCAGTCAATACATATATAATGATTCCTACCTGAGGTCTCTATGTAATAATGTGTGATGGCTTTCCAATGATACACAAAGTCCTCTTGCAAGGGCAGTGATGGTGCAAGCTTAAAAAGAAAATATACATGTTAAAATGTATACATTATGATATATACTTTTTTAATATTTGCCACATCGCCCATTGCATTAATGACATGTTCTGTAAATGCGAAACTGTAGTTACATTTTAGTATTAGTCTATGCTTAGTACATTACAGTACAGTCCTCCTGTGTAGTGTCCGTGAAAACAGTCGCTATCACACCAGGCAGTTATAGTAACTGAGTAGAAACCAGAATTATATGAAATGCTTTAAACCAACAACAAACTGTTTGTTGGCATTGACATTCATGGCCAGTACAGATCTCTGTTTTGTTGTTTTAAAACTTTGCTTGAAATCAGATTATATATATATATATATATGCTTTTCCAGCATGATTTGAATGCGCTCCAAAAAACAATGTGTGCTTATAAGGGAACAAGTAAATCTGGTCTTAACCTAACATTATCAATGCCACTTATTTCCATACATGTGATTAGTAACCTAGTAATGGTGCCTAATCTTGCAGTTTAGTTTAAATGCCAATGTGATTTTCTTAAATTTGAGCACAACACACCGTTCATTCGTTATAAGGGGAAGACAATAACTTCACATGAGACGATTTGAGGTCGAATAAAATGACAGCAGACGTGTAAGATCATTTGTTTGCGTGTGGCGTAGAAACAGCTGGTTTGTTTACATCCTACAAGCGTCAGCTAGCATGCTAACCGGCTAACACTACATACATACAACAAACTCAAGACATTCTGGCGACACCTTTATCAAATGTAATGCATGGATAAACACCCAGATGTATGAAATAAAAGCTAAACAAATCCACGTACGGTGGCGACGTCAAGACGAAAATTACGCAAGACTTAGCAAAGCTACACAAATACACAGCAAACAAAGACTTACTTCGACCCGACTGTTCATAAAAGCACAATAACAACATTTCAAGGGAACACACACACCACAAACACGTGCAAAGATGCAGTTAAATGCCACTGAAAGGTCGTTTAATACGTCCACGTATAACATTAGCTGCTAGCTCAAGTGTCCGGCTAGCAGGCCGTCAGCGCAAACCGCGTCGACTCCCAGCCAAACGCTCGTTTTAACGGGCTTATAAGCAGTTTTAAAGGGTCTCACCGCCTCGACGGCGTGCTGGAGGATGGAGGTGAACTTGGAGAACATGCTGTTTTTGGGCAGAAGGAGTTTTTTCCGGGAGATCTCCTCTCTCTTGCCTCTGCTGCGCCGGATGCCGCTGCCGCCGCGGGGATCCAGATTGACGCGTATCGGAGACGGAGTCGCACGAAAGCAATACAGCAAATACACGACGCTGTGTGTTTAGATGGGAACGTGTAATACACGACAACGTGTGTAAATGTTAAACCACGTGCCGTTTCACTGTGTGGTGAATACGGGCTTGTCTTTTTAAGGCCACCGTGGCACTTTCTTTGCGCTCCGGACATGCAGTGAGACACTGAGGTCAGTGGATTTAACACAGCATTTACAGTATTAGTATTTTAGTTTAATAGTCTATTACATTATTATTATTATTATCATAACCACAGAACTGTCAAGCATAAATACAATACAATATATACAAATGTCACCTATAGTTATGTACAGGTATCCTGTTAAATAACTACATCAATACTGTTATTAAGTATTATTATTATTATTATAAAGTAAAATATACTTTACATATGAATTACAGGTTATCCCATAATAAAGCTGGAGCACATTTGTGTGTAAATATGTGTGAAGTTTGTGTGAAATAATGAATAAAGGAGATTTATTTATGTTTCTTTATGACAGAAGCTTTATCACAGAAGACAGAGACACAGTAAGACAATGACTGAAGATGAATGTGTGTAGAAACGTGTCAACAAAACATATTTACACAACATTTACACAACAAAACATATTTACACAACATTTTACATTTGTAAACATGTGTGTACATTTGTCTCTATGCTTGTATATTATACATTCAATATATCGTGTTGTGTAAAAGCAGTTATGTACAAGAGTTCAGTTAAATAACTATATTATTATATATATAATATTATTACATTATATAATATTATTATTGTGTTTCTTATTAATAGTATTACTTTATATTTCTATTGTTATTCTATTTATTGATCATTATCTTCACATAACAACGACACAACAATAATAATATTTGTATATAATATTATTATTAATGATCGTTATTATTGCATTGAGACGAGAGACTCTTATTTTGAAATTCCTGCGTGTTGCTGCCGTCTGCGCAGATCTTCCCCACGGCAGCAGCTGCGCAGTCACAAACACAAACATGTCCGCGGTGCCTGACGGTAAGAAGCTGGTCCGGAGCCCGAGTGGTCTCCGCATGGTCCCCGAGAACGGAGCTTTCAACAGCCCGTTCGCCCTGGACGAGCCGCAGTGGGTTCCGGATAAAGAGGTTGGTTTGGACACCGCGGTCGGTCCCGCTGTGTTGGGCGTTTGCTCGTCTGAAGCCATCAGCAAATATTCACGTTGCTTAAAACAAGATCGCGAAGGTTTGGATAGTTGCAAATAAATGCATTTATGCGCATATTTGAGTTGCATCGTGTTTGTTCTGGACGATGCCGACCGCGTTTAATGCTGCGTTTGTGCATCGCAGTTAAACGGATTATTCGCACCAGTAACTGGACATTTAATGCATCTAATGTCACAGAACTAGGCCACGCCCTCACATGCATAATAATGACCATGACATGATGCCATCAACAAAGTCACAAATATGTAACTTAACAACTTCACTGTCACGCATGTGTGTTTTAATGTAAGTGCACAATGGTTAAATAACTGCGAAAGGAATGTTGTAAAAATGTTGTTGCAGAGCATTTACATTTCATTTCTGTGGGTGCAGTTTGATGCATACCTACAGAAACTTTCTGATCCATTGTGAAAGCCCAGATATGACTGACTTGGCTCCACATTGTAAAAAATCGGATATAATTTAGATGTAATTTTGTCTCATGTATCTTGCCTGAAAAAGAAGGATTTTGGCCTCGATTAGTTTTGTGCCAAGCCCAGAAATGAAAGCTCAATTCAACTCAAATCTCTCGGGTGTCACACTTTCATAATGACATTTTATTGACTCCCGGAGACTTGAAGATCTGTGCTCCCATTTCCTTCATATATGGATGTTTTGGAGTACTGAAAAACCCACTTTATCTTTTCGTCTTTCAGTGTGCAAGATGTATGCAGTGTGACACTAAATTTGACTTCATCACCAGGAAGGTAAGCCAGTATCTCTCCCACACGAGACAGTAATCGATTGTGTTAGTGAATTACTCTTGGGCCGTTTCGCAAGCTTTCTTTAAGTACTTTCCATTTCCTGTTTATTCTTTTTTTGCTTCCTTCTTTCTCAGCAAAACTGTTCTTAATTTGTGTCATCGTCCTTGTGTTTGTACGTGTGTGCTCATGTTTGTTTGTACGTGTGTGCTCATGTTTGTTTGTACGTGTGTGCTCATGTTTGTTTGTACGTGTGTGCTCATGTTTGTTTGTACGTGTGTGCTCGTGTGTGCTCATGTTTGTTTGTACGTGTGTGCTCATGTTTGTTTGTACGTTTGTTAATCCTGGTTTTAAGTGATGTTTGAGAAGTTTTCCTCCGTTTCTCAGCATCACTGTCGGCGCTGTGGAAGGTGTTTCTGTGATAAATGCTGCAGTCAGAAGGTGGCTCTCCCCAGAATGTGTTTCGTGGATCCGGTGAGACAGTGTGCAGAATGCAGCCTCATCTCACAGAAAGAGATGGAGTTTTATGACAAACAGCTTAAAGTTCTCACTGCTGGTGAGTTACACACACACACACTTTCTGTCTCAACTTCATAGACATACACACACCTTCTCTTTCAGCCATAGGCTTGTGTTAGTATTTGCACAATGATAAGGGCCATTGACTCTATGTGTTACGTAACTGTCCCTGTGTTGTTTGATGTATCCTGTCTTAATAAATAATCTGTTGCCTGGGGTTTATTTAAATACTGCTGGACATTTAACAATCTGTGTGTCAGTGTGTGGATGTCCTGATGGTATCAAGTAACTGTTTCTTGTGAATTTCCGTAAAGCAAAATTCATCAGATTTTAAGCCACTTGCATATTGCATCATCTGCTAAAAATAGATTCACTTTCGACACGAGTCACATGTTCTGGTGTTTTGCACGGCAAAAGTTTTAAATGCTCTCCTAAATAATTAACTAACCAAGGCTTGCAGGAATGACCTTTTAAAAACCAGGAACAGGACCACAATCCCTGTGGGAAGCAGGATAACTCAGTCCTTCCCTTTCCCACAGGAAATACACAGGAAGTTCACGATCAGCCTTCATGTAATGTCTTTAGTTTCTTCTCACACCTTCTTTATGGTCTTCTGACTGCTTCAGCACCACATTGTGTCTTATCTTGATGTTGTTCTTGATGAAGACCATCTGAACTTTCTTCATCTCCACTCTGTCCTCGTTCTGTAGGGCTGGACCCAAAGAAATGCCATCTTGGAGTCTGAGGGATGCTGTTGGAGCTTGGAAATGTTGAGAGATGTTTAGATGTTGCATTGCTGATGGGTGTTTTATGTTTATGCAGGTGGAAACTCATTAAATACACAGATATGTTTTCATGTGAAGCTTTGTTCTGCTCTGTAGGTGGAACATTCCTAGTAAAAGTCGGTTCCTCTGAGAAATCTGAGACCATGGTTTGCCGTCTGTCTAACAATCACAGGTATGTAAAGACATGTGCACAGTTTGATTAACTTTAGTTTACATTATGGGTGATAACTATAACTATAAAGATAAAGTAAATTCACACCACAAATCAAATGATAAAGATACATGGAACAAAATTGCTGGGATCCCGTTTGGGAGCGATTTTGTTGCTTTAGCAGATGAATGCTACAAATTTGACAGCCAATCAAATCCATTTAAATGTAAAGGGCTAGAACATTTACCTCAGAGCTCAGGCGTAGATAAAACGCTTATAGCGCTTGTGGAAGTGGACGCTAATGTAGTTATTGATATAGTTTATAGTTACAGTATCTTTTACAGTTATGGTTCTTGGTATAAATAGACGTTTACGGTTATTTTGTCGTCTCAGATATCTCTTCATGGATGGCGACAGTCATTTTGAGGTGGAGCTGTCTCGTATTTCCAGTATGCAGGTGCTGACTGAAGGATCGACTCCAGGAGGTGAGATCATCTCAGATCTTCACAATCTTTCATCTTTGATTTGTCACATTTTTGACATATTCTCAAAATCTTGCCGGTGGGCAGATCTGAGTTTATCCCTTCTGATCGTTGCTGGTAAATAACAATTCAAGTCTAGCTAAAGTCACAAATGGACCAGACATTACGCGCAGCAGAACGCAGTTATGGACTATCATTATCTAAGTCTCATTGTTTGATTACTTCTAATGGATTCCTGATGGAGACCAGTAGCCTGTAACTTCCTGTAAAACTGATCAATAAACATTTTTTACTGCTTTTCTGTTTCACGAGAGTGTGGGAAATGATTCAGCATGAATCTGATTGATGTTTAATGTCAGTTTCATTATTTTTAACTCTTGCAGCTTTAGGAAACCTGTGGTTTTATTTTGAAATGCTTTATTTAACTTTAAGTGCTGATGGCCATTAACTTTCTAATCTGATACTGAGAAAAGACAACGACTCTATACAGCAGATTTTTTACACTATATTTTACAGTAAAGTACAGTTTTACTGTTTATGGGCGCTTATCTAATCATAAAGATGTCTGAATATCTACAGAAGAAAAAATTCAAACCAAGTGTTTTGATTTGGAGTAAAATTACTAATGTAATAACTTGTTGGGTTTCAAATTACTAAATGTAGATAATACAGTTCAATAGTAAGGATGTGGGTGTTGAAATATGGTTAGTTAGTTGGTCAATAGTTAATGTGATGAACTTTACCTGTGGTAACTCTCTTAAAACACCTGTGTGAACTGACAACAACAAATCAACTTAATCAGCGTGTTTTAAAGTCTTTGCAAACATGTGAAAAGGGGCAAAATAATTGTTGACCTCATAAAAATTGTGCCTTCAAGGTTTTTGGTGACTTTTGCTTTTTATATGACTTAAGTGTTTGAATATTCCTGAGGCCACTGTATACATCGACAACTGAAGTGACCACTTTTTCATTTCTTATCTCTTCTTTCACTTCTTTTGTGCATTAAGAGAAAGATATATGCTCTTACACCAGTTTGCTGGACAGTCAAATATCAGAAGGTCAGCTCCTCTCTTCCTTTCTGTCTTTCCTGTTTTTTCCTCTTGCTTTTCCAGTGATTGTGCCATTTCAGTAGTTTTCCTTGGCAAATTAATGACACTCATAAGATACATTTCCCAGCATGCACTCATTTCTGTGACCTGGTGTCATTTATCCTGCACAAGCAGAATGATCTCATGAAAGACTGCATGTGCCCTCTTGGGCTGTTTCTATCGTTTCTCGTTTCTTTGTTGTTCAGAACATTGTGTCTTTCATTTCCCATCATGTTTTTATGCTTGCTGTAGTCCTGCTTCAAGTTTTGGAACCTAAAGGTTCCAAAGGTTATTTAGACCTGATAGGTTATGTAGGCTAGCTGGAGTACTTTTTGTTGAGCATGGCGCTAGCACCGCCAAGATCACGGGTTCGATTACAAGGTAAGGCGTGTTCTGATATAAAGTTTATAGCCTGACTGCCTAAGTTGCAAAAGTTGTGGTTTGACATTTGCAAAACTAAACTCTTCATCTGTCACCAGTAGATAAGATTTATTTAGCAGAATTTGACATTTCAAAGTCACGTTACAGTATATTTTCACATCCATAATCCACACATCAGTGTCTAAGAAGTCCTCCATTGGCCATAAAGCTGCAATCTGTAACTTTCATCGATTTGTGTTATTAAGCAAGTGCATAAAATATCAGTGTTCAAAACGGTTTTTATGCCTTAAAACGATTCTTAACAGGTAACTTAAAATGATTTATAAAATGAGCTGTTTGTCTGATTTCCCAGAAAAAGTCAATTGGACTTTAACTAATGAAAAGCATGCAAATAACTTGCAATTTTCAGTGTCAAACAGAGATGGTGCTGAAGAGGCAAAAGTTACGCATTGCAGCTTTAACGTTTGTGTCTGTTTAGCATAAGCAGTTTTGATAGTGTTGCCACTGACCTCAGACCTGTTGTAGGGGGTTCCCTCCGTGCCAGTGGGATGGTGCTGCAGTACAAACCGGCAGGATCTCTGAACCCACAGCAGCTGAACATGGAGACGGCCGATGACAAGCGCATCGCGTCCGCCTGGCTCGCAGCCATGCACAAAGTAAGTTGCGGTGAATGGGTGCATTGTAAGTAGCCCTGGGGAATAGCAGAAAAACATCAATATTATCCTGCCTGTTACATTCATGTTTGTGTGCATCATTTCAACTATACAGCCCATGTAACTAATGTCTTTGGCTCTAGCTGACATCATGGCCATAAACTGTTTGATGCAGGGTGAAGGATTTTTTATTTCCCAGTAACCTTTTTGTTGTGACGGTTGAAAAGTCTCGTCACATCCTGATTGCATCACTTAGTGTTCTGTATTTATTTATATATGTCTGAAGCGAGTTTTAAGATGTCGTTGTTTCTCATCCGTTTTCTTCACAGGCTGCCAAACTGTTGTATGAATCACGGGACCAGTGAGATAACAAAAGAGAGAGAGAGAGCACAGCGCCGGACGAAGAGAGGCACGGACAGAACGAGAAGAGAGAGAGAAAATTGCAAAACCAAGTATTGTGTTATTCAGTCTTACATGTAATCTTAAGATGCTTGTATGATTTCTATCCAGTACTTTAGCTTCTGCTCCCAGTAAAGACAGAACAGATGTATGCACAGCTGTTTGCACCAACGGGAGGACCAAGTTTTCCAACGATTCTCGTGCAATATGGACATGTATGATAATATATAAAAACACCATGTAACAGATGCTTTAAGTGTAGTCTCACGTATCAAAGTTTTGTAAACAAAATATATTTTGTCAGATATTCTTATTTTAACACAAGATTCTGTGTATCTCCTTTTTACTGTTCCAGTATTTACAGTACGTAGTGCTTTTGCTTTCTTAACATGTTTAAAACACTCGGATTGATTTTTCTTACACTACAGAACAATGTTTCAGGTCTTCATTGTTAATTATGTCTCGAGTCCGCAGAGCAAGAAATTCCTTTTTTAGAAAACTGAAATTAGGGCGGCCGTGTTGCCTGGACGCATGAAACCGTGTTCTGGGGAATGTGGTTTTGTTTGCTAATTTTCATTTTTCACTTTACACCAAATAAACACCTTGAAACCACAAGTGACCTGCTTACGTATTTTCTTTAATCGCATTTTGTTCTCTGTGTCTGCGTAGGATTTTAATGGCTATCCTGCTGCAATAAAATGACATCTTTCCCTTAAAAAAAGCACATTTATAAAGCCATGCTTCTGTGGACGGTGGTGTTCATGCCTTCTTTTGAAAATGTTGTAATAATTTGACTAAATTCTTGCAATACAATGGCTGCTAAAGTATCATTCAGATGTAAAAATGTTATTTTTTTCCCTACAAATTTTTGCCAGCAGTTGTGTTTTATCATTATGACTGGAAAAAACAGGCATGCATAAACATGTACTTTATCATTATAGTTTTTGTTTGTTTTTGAAGGTGAATTTCTATTCTACTGTATATTTTCTATCATTTTGTGTATAAAAGGAAAGCTGTGATTGTTTAAATAATTTGTGTTTTTGTTGTATGTTTACATAGCATGTACACAATGATATATACATGTAATTTCTAAAGTTTAACTTGTGAACCCAAAGATAAATTCAGTCTCGGAGGATGAAACTGCTTAGGTGTGTTTTGTGTGGCTGTTATTGCAGCAGAATTGTTGACCTCTGAGGTTTAAGATGGGGCTGATGCAGCTGTAAATGAGAGCTAATCACGGCTCTCCATCTGAGCTGATTGAGTTTGTCTACACGACACCAACGCTAAACTGCTGATTATGAGACAGACTTCAGCAGGTTACCATCATTTCATTACACGGATGTGATTTTTGGGGGGCGTATAATAGGATGTTTGGTCTTCCTGTAGGTGTGGAAACATCTCTGAAGGCCCAGAACGGAAGAGAAAAACATCCATTTAAAAGCATTCGTTTAGAGCATTTAGTTTCAGTGAACCGCTTGATGGATGGTTTACAAATAGGCTTTCAATATCTTCAAAACAGAAGCGACAGGATGGTGAATTTAGGTTGAAAGAAAGACGTATTTGTCTGTCTTAATAATTAATTGTTTTGGGAACTGTCTGTGATATTTAAAACCTTTTGATCGTGACATGAATATCAAACTGTGAATTTCAAAAGATTTGCAGAATTTAAAATGCTGTTTCTTCCTGATGCTGTCCTATTTTTGCTATTCGGCGCTTTGTGGATAGGGACCAATCAGGTAGCAGCCTCCCAAGTGTATCAACCAATCAGGAGAGTTAAAATGTGAAATCTGGGTACAACATCATTGGACCTGAAGAGCAGGATAAGAGAATTAAGAGCAACAACTATACATTTACAACTGTACTTAACAAACGTTTACAAAGGGCACAACAAACATGCAGGGAAATGAAATCTGTTGACTGAACATCATACATAACTCAGATTAACAGTGTTTTTTAGCTTGAACTTCTTTTAAATTGGTTACATTAAAGCAGCAATTCTGTAACCTTTGCCTCGTTCTCACGACGTCTGTCTGAAACATAAAACTGCAGGTCACTTCACAAACTTTCCTTCATGAATGTTAAATTCAGACGATGCCAAACTGACATTTGCTATGAATCTGATCCGCCACCTTAAATGATGAAACTACTATAAAATTGTTGCTGGGAATGGAGGAAAATGTAAGCAGACAGTTTTAAACACTGACCTGTCATGAAACTGTTTTCTGTTTGTGTTTTACCCCCCAAAAAAGTTACAGAGTTCAGCTTTTACAAATGCAGCTGAAGTGACAGCAGAGGACAGTCAAGCTCTATGAAATGAGCAGTTTGCAGAATAAACGCTTGTGTCTCGTTTCTGCCCCCTAGAGGATGATTGAGGTTTAGAAACCACCAACACATTCAACTTATATTCTTAACACAGAAAAACTGCTTCAGATTTAAGACATTATAAATGATCCAGGTCGTTTTGGATAATGTGTATGAATTAAAAGTGAATGAATTAAAGTGTATTTTGTTGTGTACATTGATGTATTAGGCTAATATACACAATAAATTGATTTGACATTTGTTATTTATATTATTTACACAAGCATAAGAAATATCTCAGTCTAAATAACTGTCTGTGTTTGAAGATGCTGAAATGTTTCCATTTTCCACAGGAGCAAAGAAAGAGATTTTGGTAGCATTTTGACATTTTTGTTAAATGGCAAGGTTAGTTCAAGTTTAATGCCAAATGGAAAGACGCTGGAAAACTTTAATGTTCTTTTCTTTTTAATTATAAAACATCTTTTATCTTGAGAAACATGTCTGACTAAATAAGAAGTATATTATTAAATGCACTGCTATATTGAATATGTAATAAAGACATTTTCTACACTGCTTTACATTTAAAGAATGATTAAATAATGTCAAAATCACAAAATCATTTTTTAATTCTTTACCATTTTCTGCCATTCTCTCTCTCTCTCTCTCTCTCTCTCTGTCTCTCTCTTTCCCTTTGGCCTTTTGTAGCTCAAGGGATCTTATTAGCAAACATTCCTGTTTTATGGCACCTGTTAAAACCCACGCTGTGATCTCTCATTACCCTGAGACTCCGTGGAAATGGCCTCAGCTTAATGTTCTCCATAACAGGACCAGAAGTTAAACAAACACACACACTCGTGAACTTTGGGGTAGATAAATACCCCATGTGTATGTTTTCTAGAACATTCAGAATAACCCGATTAACGTTTTTGTTACTGTTACAACTTGTAAGCTGGTAAACTGTCTCAAACTTTAAACCTAATCAATAACTTCTTTGAGATCTGCTTTGCCTTTAAAGTGTGTTGAGCTTTCTTTCAGATAAATGCCACTGGATTCAATCATTTAACCTCTAATGGCTCGTGTGGCTCATGTGTTAAAGGCATTTTGGGGACATTTTGCTGTGTACCGTTGTGTCGACTGTGTCGCACGAAACAAAGAATTAACCAATTCTTTAAAATATTGTTTGTATGCAACATTTTCGCCCCGTATTTGCCCGCGTGGCGTGAAAGAGCCTTTAGCAAAGCGCTAATAGGCTGACTATGTACTAAATCTACTTTCTCATGACTTTAAACACAACTAGTCCACATTTCTTCTCTAATCTGGCTCTCTGCAGATACTGCTGTATTGTTCATAGGCATAATTCCTTGTCTACTCAGAAGAAATAAATGAAATTGATGGTGAAAGGCCATCAAGACTCCCACCTGATGTGTATTGCCCCAGCTTCAAATAAGCGCCTGGGTGATGTTTTATCTCCTGGAAATGTTCCATAATTCATCATTATCAGATCCAATTATGGGCAGCAAAGCACAATGCAATATCCCTCTACCTAGAAGAGAACAAATAAACAAGCTATCAGACTGTATTCCCTCTCTCTCTCTTCCTCTCTCTCTCTCGCTCACTAGCACTGATTAATAAATGTAATTAAATTAAGGCATGAAACACATTCATAATGGGAGTTTAGTCATAATTACTGCAAGCAATATTCAATCTGTGTGCAATAAAGCAGAACTCATGAAGACTTAATTAAAGGCAAGTGTGTATTTACAAGCAGGCATTTTAGGGGTTCGAGGGCCGCCCACCATGTCACACGAGAATTTCTTGATTATGGTAATATTAGGAAGATGAGGAACCGTTTTTAGATATTAGCGTTCAGCCGTGATTAATGATTAATGGTTTGTTTTGACCCCATACACTCTCCACATCTTAAGATGCCACTACGTCACCATGGAGATAATAAAAGCTAGCAGTTTGAAACCTAAGTTTTGGTTTCAACCATCTACAAGCTGAAATCCATCCACATGCCTGCAAGAAAACATCTTTGCTTTCCTGTAAAGTTTATTATCTGATAAAGTGTTTCCTACACGACTCACAACGAAGCCATTCCAGGCATTTAAATTCAAATGAACGAGTGCCGCATTTGGTTTTCTTCTGTCCACCACCTGTCTTTAAAACTAACATTATCTCCACAGTAAGGCTGATGATAAAAGATGTTTATCATTTATTACACGCACTTGCTGATTGTAATGATCCTAATGACAGTGATTGTTCTCTGTTTAATGGCTGCCCCCTGTTGTTCCTCATCGTCCCCCGTCTCTGCGTTCATTATGAATTCCTTACAGCAGCCTCACCGAACCACAAATCACCTTCTGTTTGTGTGCTGGTCCGTGTTTCCTCTGCAGGAGTCCGGATGGAGAGATGGATTCACACAGAGGTGAGATTATGTGGTCCTTCAGCGTTTATCCTGGTAATGAGGGATTGTGGTACATTGTCCACGTCACGTTTCAGCTCAGAGACAAAATACCTATATTCTTTCTTTATCCAAAATGTAATTGTTCATTCATTTATTTGGTGAGGAACACAAAGCCAACATACAGTCTACGGTACAAACCTGAAATTAGTTTTTTCCAAAATCTCCACCATCATCTTCTCAGTCTTCAGTCCTTCTTGCTCATACTGATGCATTTTTAACCAAGCAGGTCTTTGCTGGAGGTCCAAATATCCCACAATTCCCTCAGATCTCTGTCTGACTGTAACTCTATCTGTCCATCAAACATTTAGCTTAGCGATCACTCAGTACATCTTAGCAGCCATCAAGCAACTTCTTTGCTACCTGTTGCGTGTGTGACATACTCAGAACACCTTAGCACACGTGTAGCAACTTCTTCTTATGTAACTTATTTAACTTCCATACTTCCATAACTTCATATCAATCTGCCTACCTATCATTTTAAATGGTTCACACTGCAGGAAATTTCCTGGCAGGACTTGACAATACCAAGCCAACATTTAAAGTTTGCCTACATGAACTTTACAGAGTTTTTACAGTGATTTACTGCAGGCC
Organism: Yasuhikotakia modesta; assembly: GCA_036877545.1. Taxonomy (NCBI): domain Eukaryota; kingdom Metazoa; phylum Chordata; class Actinopteri; order Cypriniformes; family Botiidae; genus Yasuhikotakia; species Yasuhikotakia modesta. Next base: position 26,670 of record JBAJNP010002523.1, read on the forward strand.
CCTGTGGTTGGACTCTGTGTTTCCTTTGACTCTATTATGGAAAATCATTGCTTTAAGCAAAAGGTCACTCACTCACACACACACACACACACACACACACGTTGTTTTTATATCAGTTCTTACATATAAGACAGTTTTATCTGTCTTATATGTAAGATACAAACAATTATGGGAAAAAAATCTGTAACAGTGTTGAATTACAAATAGACAGTAAAATATGGGGGTAGTTGTCAAGAAAACAACGTTACAATGACTAAATACATAAACATCCTATCTATCCATAAATAATAAACATACCTGGTCATGGTTTCACGAACTTAACCCTTACATTTCTTCTCCGTGATCCATTCTGCATTAAAAGACACTAGATTAATCCAAGATCTCATGCAGATGTTCAGAAAGTGAAACTGTCAGTGAGTTCATGAATATTTTACACCTTTCTGACTTTCAGTTCATTCTAACCCTTTAATGCACCTGCCATGTGTTATTCAAAGACAGAGAACCTGAGGCCACCAACCTCATTGTGTTTCAACCTCCCGTCTCCAGCCTCACCGGGCGCTGAAACGACGCGCGTTAAACGCCATTAGACTCTTTTCCCAACTCTTCCCGAAATGATACAATAACGAGGAGAATGTATAATGAAATAAAACCCATGTAATCCAATTTCGCAGCAGATCCAATCGCATTTATAAAGTCAACAGAGGCTGCATTCATTCTCTCTAAAGTCTCATTTTAATCTCCCTGAGTGATTCCTGGAGGTTCAACCTCAGATTTAACAGGATCCAAATTCTCCAGATTTGACCCCTCTATGCTCCACACATCTCTGTTTTCCCGAGGGCTCAATATATCCTAATAGATGTTGTGGTTGCACTGAATGAAGGGCAACATCAGCGCAACTTTTCTTCATTTTGCGTACCATTGCGGCGCTTTTACTGAGGTTTGCGTCCCCTGATTGAATCAAACACCTCGTCGCCTCCCGGCCACAGAAAACTGAGTAACGCAGCATGTTGTGAAGCATCAATAGCTGCGGACAGTAACTATTTAAATTCATTGCCGTCGGTGCCACGTTAGATTAAATCCAGCATGAATGGGAATAAACTGCGTTTGCAGCTTGTTAACAGTGGAGAGGAAAATTACAGGCTTAAAGCTTTTATGACACTTTTAGAGACATTAGCGGCACACAGATACCTGTGAAAGTGAGAGCAGTTCTTGGTGAATGGTACTTTAGTGAAAATGTTAACATACTTACATTGTTGCCAGTTGAACATGAAGAATTGGATATAATCAGTCATTTGTAGGTTAGGCAAAACTTCAGAGTTCACACACACATACTGTTGCCTGAAAGTTTAAACATAAGACTTTATTAAAGGCTGACTTCTGAAAATGATCTGAAAATTATGTTAGTGAGTTTTGTTTGCAGTGGCATGACAGAAAAGCATTAAGCAACTTCCTACCTATTTTTACAGAGGCTGTTCAAAATAAACACAATGTATCTCAAATAAATTAAAGCCATGAATCATTAGACCACAGGAAAAATAACCCGGAGGGATTTTTTCTGCACTTTGGCATTGTCTCAGATTTAAACAGTCACTGTACTGACTGCAATAAACTATTGAGATGACACAGAAAATGTGATAGCCAATCTTCACCTCAGGCTTCTTCCCACCGCCGGAGAGCTCTCCAGACGTAATCTGCCTGCCCTCGCGGTCCTCAGCTTCTGATAAATGCCCCAGCCGGGTCTCTGTAGGCCTCAAATGCATGGAATGCTGGAAATTGGTTTCTGTCCATTGGAAACTGAGCAATTTACGCGGTTTGGTTCCATGCTCCTCTGAGAAATTGTACTAATTTCACGCCTTTTCCGAGCGAGTTGATGTCTGTCTTCAACATGCATCAACGTAACTGTTCTCCATTACACAGGTACTTAAAGAGACAAGACTTAGAATGTAAGAGACTAAATTAGAGGTGAGAAAGAAATAATAAGAGTCCTTGCCTCTGGGTCCCTCAGCGTTTCTCGATGGTGTCTCCATGAACTTGATCCAATCTGCAGTGGGTTTCACCTGGAGACACTGAGATGCTGGTCTCAGGAAGAACCGAGACCATTTAAAGTAACCTTCACTGGCTGATGTGTCTTAATAAAAGGTTTTCTGCTGTGTTTAAAAACACACTGTGAACTGTTGCGTATGTAACAAAATTGCAACATTAAGGCAACATACCATGTCTGTATCATCAATTTGTTTGGTATCAAGACCTGTGACGTGTTCAGTTTTGCCACAGCATTGTAAACAGCATTAATATGTTCAGAACGCAAGTACAAATGAGATTTTATAATATATCAGTGATTAACTTAAATTTTGGCCGGGTTCTGTGTCTGTATTTTTGCCAAACGTTTTGGCATAAGCACAGCACCAAATTACAATAACAATTAAAGTTTGTAAAATTACAGGCACTTTCTGCTCATACGTTCTACTTTTAGTTTAGAACCGACAATAAATGTGAGCCGAGATATTCTCTCTGGACTAATGTCAGATTTTCCAAAGTGAATAACTATCCATCATAATGCAAATAGACGTTTCTCACCTGGCACAAAGGAATGTTACCATGACAGCACAGGCATGCAGCTCTCCAAAACCTAGTCTTGACAGCCTTGAAAGCCACAAGTACTAATGCCAAATGAGATGTCAAGTGGGTACAGAACATCACACAAAACCATCGGCTGGCAGTGTAAATACCAGAAAACATGTTTGGGAAGTGCATTCGCTTGTCTTGTTCAAACTGAAGAATGTTTCACCAGTATTTTTGCACAAAAAAACGCTAACACTAGGTTTACATTGAGCAATTATTGCATGATACAAATATATTTTCTAGCTTAAAAGATCAAGTTTCATAAACAAGGGCAGCTATCGTTGTAAAAGCATTTCTTTAATGTTTCCATTAAGTTACAAATAGGTTAATTTATTCTGAAATGTTTTTAAAATATTTCAATAACAACTTGAATTACACCTTGTGGTGTATCTATATATCTATCTCTCTCTCTCTCTCTCTCTCTCTCTCTCTCTCTCTCTATATATATATATATATACACACACACACACACACACACACACACACACACACACACACACACACACACACACACACACACATGTATATATATTACTAACATTACTGCAATTATGCTTTTAATGGAAACATTAAAGAAATTTTTCACAACCTAAAATTGTTAGCTAGTAAAGAACTTGTTTGGTGTAGCTAGTCAATTCACAGAGACATGCTCTTTACCAAAACATTACTGGTGAAGTTGGTTACTTGAAAGATTGTTGACCAGCTTGACTAGAACCAAACAAGCACTAAGCTGGTCTTTAAATTGATCAAAACATGCTCAGAAACTATAAGTGAATCCTGCAGCTGTGTTTGTTACCGGCTGATGTGCGCGTGAGAGGCTATGAGTGTTTAACTTTGATACAGACTGTGTGCTTCTCCTGTTTGACAACTTCCTGTTAACAGTTTGATGAGTTGTGGGTCTCTGTTCAGCATTCTGGCTCCTCAAAACTCCTCCAGGCCTCTTTCATAAACAGAAGCAAAATGAAATCAGCTGTTTAAAGTGACAAATGGAAAACAAGCCCTCCAAATTAAACAAAAATCCCAGAGGCAGAGGGATGCCCTGACTAAGGTGTAAAAAAAGAGTGGGATGAAGGAAAACAAAGAAGAAAAGGAAAGCACTGTCAAAGGATGAGTGTTGTTTGGTTTACCCTCAGGCTTTGCCACACAGACTCTTTACACTCAGGTAGAAGAAACAAAGCTGGATTATAGAAGAACAAGCCACCCACAAAACACCATTTTGACAAAGAAATGCATGTTTTTAATTACAACTTTAACTACATTTATTCTACAAACGGAGGATATTTAACGTCCCAAATTTCTGACTACGGTTCCTCTGAGATCTTTAACATCCACCATGCAAAGACCTTCAGGCTCTTTAAGTGTCTTACAGTAGTCTTCTAGTTCCCATAAGGCAAAATAAACTATTCCATAAGCATCCAAATTGTCTGTAGGGCCTCCTGAAGTAGAAGTCTCCAATCCATGTTCCTGGAGGTCCACTGATGTAGAGTTTAGTTCCAGCCTTCTCAGACACACCTGCCTGGATGTTTCCACCAGTCTCAAAGGCCTTCATTCGGTTCTTCAGGTGCTTAATTAGCTCGTTGGAGACCTTTGTCCTACATCTTTAAAGCTTTTCAAACTGTGCCCATCAAACTGAACTCAACACATGGTTTGTTTTGACTCGGTAGGTTTTATATTTTTAACTGATCAAACAGCAGGCAATCAAACAAACCTGCACAGTTGTCCTCTGCAACACTAGAGGAGACATTTAATCCCACAATTGAGATATTAAAGAGATCTCTTGTGATTTTCTGTCCTTCCTTCAGGCTATTTTCAGTGTTTATGGCACATCCCACCACAAATATTTGCTCTGATTTCCCACTAAGGTAGAAGTCTCAGATATCACTGTTTGTCTACTGGCTTCTCATATTGATGAAGAACTCGGCTCTTTCCTCCATCCTCCCAAATCAAAATAAGATCCAGCCAATCCGTTATGCTTGGAGCCTTTTGATCTGAAGAGGATTTAATGACTCCTTTCTGTGACCACTGTGTCCCACAACCACACACTGAGTTAGTGTGTTGCACCTGTGGAGCTTTTCTGGTGACTGTGAATCAGACAGGTGTGACCTCTGACCCGCAGTACCCAAGTTCATCTATATAAAACACATCAACAAATGAATAAATATGTAAGTGTTTTAGAATGATATTGTAGACATTTTATTTTAAATGATAAGCAAGGTTTGGAAATTATTTACAATATTTCCCCAGCTTATTCTCCAATGTTTGAATAATATAGAATATTACCTTGATGTTGCTTTTAAAACAGAACTAATGAAAAACACAAAAGAGGTAATTCAGTCCAAACCAGTTTAATAGCATCATTAAAACTATTTTCACCAAAGGACTGATTACCCAATTTAAACATTATTACATTTATTCAATAATGATCTAAGGTGAATCTAAATCGACACTTATATTCAGAGCACGCTGCAAAAGTATTGAAAATTGCATCGATTGTAATTTTTTAAAGCCGTCCTTTAACCAAACTATACATAAACACATATAAACATACCATAGATCTGGTGAATGGTAGAATTTAAGGCAGCTTGTTTATTCATTTATAAATTGTAGAATAAATTGCATAATTTGTAAAAATATTAATTTTTTTAATTAAACATTTAATTCAATAAATAATCTATATGGTCTTAATCGAACCCACAAACTTTTGTGCTGCTAATGCAATGCTCTTACCAGATGAGCTACAAGAACACAACACAGCTAACATACACAACACAGCTAATGAACACAACACAGCTAATGAACACAACACAGCTAACATACACAACATACCATACGAACACAACACAGTTAATGAACACAACACAGTTAATGAACACAACACAGCTAATAATATCAGAGTTTGTACAGTATTTCAACAGCCCGTCTCATTTAGTAAGATGCTTTAGCAGTGAGGAACCCAGCTGTGATCTCTCATTACACACTCGTATCAAAATGACGATTTAATGCCTTTTTTGGGTTTCAAAGCCTCCACTTCTAAAGACATATTTTAAAGGCGAGAGGCGGGCGTATTTCTGAAACACGCTCAGACAGACGCTGAAGATAATTAATCCTGACAAAGTTTTTTACAACGCACCTTTTCATCTCGGATCATTAGCGTCTAATTGTATTGTAAAAAAATTACAGCGTGCCGTAATCTTTAACAAAGAGAGGCGAAGACGGCCCAGTAATCTGTTCCTCTGACCGTAGGCATTGCGTTAATGCATTAATGCTACGATTGGTATCGCTGTCGGTTAGGGATTAAAGCTCTTTCCCAACTCTTGCCTTCTCAGCCAGGATGAAAGAAACAGACGATGGGCAGAGAATGATTAATATTCGGCTTTCCTGGAGACTGAGAGGCACAGAGAAACACAATCCCACTGCCTGTGATTAATTAAATTGTGAGGAAAATGTGGGCCTTGCTAACCCGCTTTGCTGTTTTTGCAGCTGTTTAATTCAGTCGAGTGGAATTGAACAGTAAATACTAATATATGCTCAGCAAATTGGCCTGTGAGGAGCGAGATGAGGTCTGGGTTTGATTTAAAGCGATTGTGTCGGAGGTAGACCGCGTGGCTCTCAGGGCCCTGTGTTCATTAGTAAGTTTTCAAAGGGAGAGAGCTAATTGTCGCCTGGCCTGAAACAAAAGCCGCTCTCTGCGGTCTGTAGTTCCCTCAAACCCTTAATGAGTTTCTGTTTGTAATGAGACACTTACTGTGTTTGAAAACGGATTTTCCACAGTCCACAGATCAATAACACACCCAACAAAAACTTTATCTCACTCTGTTTTTTAACTCCACCGCTCTCTCGCTTTCTCTCGTTCCCTCATATAAACATCTCGGACACCAAACTCGAAGGAGACATCCTGCTATTCACTGAGTTCACGTCTCCACAACAGTTTACATAACTTATATTTGTCAATCGTTCTTTAATTGTCTATTCTGGGCTGAATGTAACAAAGCGATGAGATTTCTGGCATTTTATAACTGAACTAATGAGATGTAAACACACTCGTAGGGCTGCAAAATGTCACGTTTTCGTTCCTGTGTCTCTTTAAGTTCACACGCACGAGCTGATATGATCTCATTTCATCAACATAAATGTCACGCTTTCTGTCGTCCGTCAGACAGAGAAACATCTGTTCAGACGTTTTCCTCCAGAGAGACCACAGCCACGAAGAGATGAGGCGGCCGTGGATGAATCGAGACCCTCCTGGCGGCGGGGGAGATGAGAGAGATATCTTGAAAGCTCTGCGTCTGGTGGGAGGGTCTCTTTGTTGCACACCTTTTTAAAAGAGCTTCTTTCTGCAATCGCTCTGATATCTCAGCAGCGTGGCGTTGTCGAAAGGTCTGCTGTTGTCTGGTTCCTTTTATGAAACGGTTTCCCTGAAGAGCTTTATTGTTTAGCAGTTGGGTAATTCACCAAATGCATTTTAAAACGCAGGGCGGCCCACCGCAAACACTTCCTGCAGACGTACGGCAGGGTCTCTGTGGGACGTTAACTTCTCTAATTGTCAAATCATCAACATGGTATTGTGGTCTCTAATAAGCGCTATTGTACCGATGGAAGCGCGTCGTCTCCGGAGGGTGTAAAGCAGGTCTGTGGAGAGAAAATGCGTCACATGTTTAGATGGTTTATTTTTCACAATTTCACAAAACAAAGCGGCAATCTGTAACTTGAGTTGTTTTAAAAAACATGATTTAACAAGAACATAGCAGAGCAGTGTTTAAAATGGTTTCCTTACATTACAGTCTCCTGATTCACAATATAATGTTAATAATATATAAGTATAATAATGATTGTAATTTCAGCTGTTGCAACATAAGAAAAAGCAGGTAAAATAACTTGCAATTTCATGTTTGTAACAGAGATGGCAGTAGAGTAGAATCAACAGTTTTAGATTACAGCTGTGCAGTCTATAGATGTGTGTGATCAAGTGATCAAAAAATGACATGAATAAATTACCCTTCGGATCACATCACCACTAATATTACATTTTGTTTATCATATAGAGAGATAGATACTGCTTCAGCAAATATTTGTCAGATATGATCATTTGTTTCTGTAGAGTCATACCTTAAACCCATACCTGAAATAACTGTATGAAGAAGCTGTCAAGCATTTTCAGTGTTTAATTACAAATATTGTTACTATGTGGGTTAAGTTGTCACACTGTAAACCTGTCAAAAAACAGGAAAATTGAATCAATAAAAACACAAGTAAAAACATAACAAACATAAAATAACTTCTTTGACAAAGAAGTTTCCCAGCTAACAATTTTAGGTTGTATAACATAACAAACATGTTAAAATTTATTTTGTACCACTAACAATTTAAGAATAGTGTTTTGATAGGATAAATAATAGTAAAAACGTTTTACTTATGTAACTGTAAGAACACTATAGTTCTAAGAACCTGAGAACCTGTTCTGTGTTTAATCACTAAACAAGTGTTGTAGCTAGAACATCTAACACCAGAAGCTAACTAGACCATTCAAGCTAACCTAACCTTAATTCAAAAACCCATTCATTTAACATCATCCTGTTCCAAACCAGAAAAACATGTCCTGTCATAGTGCATGTCGGCCTCAGAGACAGAGTTATCAACTGCATGTAAAAATGTGACTGTCAGAGCCGTGAGAAGAAATCTTGAAAGCTCATCATGCTGAGATGTGTTCTAGAAATGTACCTGAGTCACATCAGATAGGCAGGTGGGAAACAGTCGCTTACAGGTGGAAAGCATGATTACATTAAAAGACTGAAGGAACAAAAGCTGAGAGCTGCAGATGAGACAGTGAGCAGGTGTTTATATCAGTCTGCTGGTCTGCATATAATGAAACATCCAGAGCGGAAAATGTATGATGTTTCTAGACATTATACAGACTGTGCAGCGTTACAGAGACTACTGAGGTAAAAATACTGGACACAAAAGTACAATCAGGCAACTTAAAAGTCAAACATTTATCTTTTATGATTAGCAGTTTTATGATATGAAACATTTGTTTTACATTCTGTTATCTGTACAGTAGATGTCTGCCTTCAGTAAGATTCAGGGCTTGTTGTCCCACTTTTTATACCTTGGAAAATATCTAAGGGTTGGTTTGTTATTAAGAATCATTTTCAGTCACCAGCATCGCCACAACCAAATTCCTCCAACCTTTTTTATAAAACGCAAAAACGATTCCCAAAAATCCCCATTACCCATGATGCTTTGCTCTGAATGTAGCAGCTGTATATTTCATGCAGGTTCACCTCTCACTTTTGTTTCACAGTGCTGGGGTGGCAGCGAGCTCACAGATGCATGCTGGGATCAGATAAAACTGCGGGTTTTGTGTCTGTGCTGTAAGATGGACTAATGCATTTGCAGATGGAAGCTCTATTCTCTCTGTCACTCACGCTGAGGCACATTTGAACGGATAAAAGGACGGCTGAGCTGACAGATATGAGCAATGCAGAGTGTTGATGCTGGTTTCTGAAAAAAAACATGGCCCACAGGTTGACTAGATGAGATTTTTTTTATGCATTCATCCGTGTTTTCCCTTTAGTCGTATTCTGTGCTTCAGTCATGTTTTTAACTCCTTGTGTTTGTTTGAAAGGGTCACATTATTTATTTTTCCCACTCTGAGGGCGATTTTCGTGAACTTCATAATGGGACTCATTTACTATATGCAAATGCATATAGTGTGACTTTATATATAGTATAGTCTTAATATAGTCTATAGCATATAGTCTATATTCTGCATATAGTCTGACTTTTTTAACGTAGGTTTTCCTTACATTTGTGTTAATCCTAAAACAAGTCTCAGTTAAAGATAAAAGGTCACCAAAAGTTATTTACTTAAAGTTGATCAAACTCTCTTTGTGTCTCTGAACCAAACAGATTTTGATTTTTTGGTCTTTACGTTGTAGACTGTGGCTGACTTTTCTCACGCTTCAAAAGAACACAAACGCTTCATAAACATTTCAGGCAACTTATTCTGTGTGCTCAGGTGACATTAATTTTAATAAATGCTGTTGTAGGCTGTGATTTTTCATAAACACTATACAGTCATGGTTCACGGCTTTCACATCATCAGACGTGTGTGTGAAAATCTGTCAGGGTTGTGTAGGTGGCCGGAGGCCAGAAACAATAGACTAGTTCCAAAGACTAATGCTTTTCTAATCAGATCGCCTGAGCGCTGATCCATCCGGACCCTCCCAGTGTTCTCATTAAACAGGGTTGTCGCTTTCAACCCCCCCGTATGATTCTGACCTTCAGAGATCTGACCCGACAGCTAACCACCAACCCAATTACACCGAACCCGGCAGCTGTCCACAGCGCGCTCATCCACAAATGCACATTTCAATTAGCAGCCTCATCCACCGCTAAACACATCCACTGAAAACTCACTTCAGCTAAAACACTGGGTACAGGCTAATAACAAAACAAGCCACATGGCCACTGATATAGCAAAGCAAGGCTAGTAACAGTCAAAAAGGTTCACAGGGGAGGTTTTAAAGAGATAAAGCAAAAGATACATAAGAAATAAAAAACTGTGAAAAATAATTTTAAATGTTAAGTCAATTCTGACTGTCAGCTAAACAGATTTAATGTTATAGTCTAGATTCCAATGAGCACACATAAAAACTAAATATTTGTACTACAGGTTGCCTCAGAAGAGATAAAAATAGACCGAAAGGGACAATTTTAAACATACAGTAAGAGAACAGAGCTACAAATATTTGGAAACAAATATGTGGCTTGAAATCTCAACACAAGCACGACTCTAGAGGAGAAACGTGAAATTATTATATCTCAGGAGAAGAATCCTGCTGTCTATATAATATCATCGCTGTCTGAGAGAAATATTTTTCTGTTGTGTTTTTATCGATGCTGCACCTTATTTTGTTTCAGCTTGTTCAAATAGCAGCAGTAAAAATGTTTGCACAAAAAAACTCCTGATATTTCCAAACAGCTCAGTGATGCCATTTGAAATGTATGAGTTACAGTAAGACTTACAGTACAGAGATCAAAGCGCTTGAATTAAACAAACTTTCAAAACGCAAACATTTCAAAGAGCTTCTGATATTTGCTGCAGGTTATGTAATTGCTTGTAATCTTTAATTAAATGTCTCATTATTTAGGCAATTTGTAATGTTTGGCTTTGATATTTTGCATTAATAATTCATTCATAATGTTATCATTTATTATCTTGCTGTGATCATTACAAGTAGTGCTGGCGCTCATGTCAAACAGCTGTAATGTTGTTTGTGGCCGTGTTTAAATAAAGTTTGAGTTGAACTGGATTTCAGTGGCCTGTGGGGGAGGAATGGCTTGTTGAAAAGTCAATCAGTTCTTCACTAGCCTGCTAACACACAGACACCTGGTGCTTTTGTAGCCCACACACACCCACAAAACCAGTGAAGCAGGTAAGAAAGACATCTCACTCTCTCTGTCTCTCTCTCTCTGTCTTTTTCTCTTTTTTAAACCACAGCCCAGTGGATTCAGTCGTCGATAATATAAAATCACACAGATCTCCGGCAGATAACACCAGCCTGCGTCAAAATAAACAGCAGCTCACAAGGAACCTATTTTACAAGATTAGACTCCCAGACTGCTGCTGAAACACCACCACGACTGAGCAGAACCAGAGCAAATCACTCGCAGAGACCTTGAGACTCCTCAGCTGAGAAACATTCAATCACATCCCGCAGGGAAGACAAACCGACACGAGATCTTGCTTGTTTCTCCTGGAGAACGTGATTAAACAGAGATCAAAATGATGCCTCCTTTTTTCTGAGGAAAGACTCTTCGAGGGACGTACTGTGCAATCTATGAAAATCTAACATTCTGAAAAAAGCCAGCCACACCCATTTTATTTTCTGATTCTGCTCTTTCTTTCTTCTCAAAGAACTATAGACATTTCTGATTATACATAAATATTATATATCTAAATATATATACAGTACAAGGAACATACTGTATACATATGGATTAACTTTCATGAAAGGGTCCAGGGTCATATTGCAAACAAAACAAAAAAAATTAGCTTACATTGAAGACCATTAAATTTTGCATTGCAACATTTTTGAGTCATATTCATATTTCACCCCAAAATCACCATTCTCAGTACTTATTCTCATGACTGTAGTTCTTATTTAATTTTTACCTAAATATTAACTTATTTAATATTTAGCGAGTAAAAAAGATCATTTTTGGAGTGAAATATGGAAATGTATCCATTTGCAAACATTGTAAACCATTTTCCTAACATCTATTAGAAGGATATGAGTCTATACACTCATACACACAGTATGTTAGCACAAAGATCAAATGTCACAAAAACAGACAGTGTGTTCTGTAGGGAGAGAGAGAGAGGCGTCCCATGTGAGATGGTGTGACTCGGCTGTCTGTGAAAAACAGGGTTGAGAAGAAGAGATGGAAGAGAAAGGTCACAGATATATGGAGCGGCAGAGAAAGACTCGAGTCATAGATAAACTCCAGCACTTTCTGTCCTGAAAACAAACCTGCCGCAGATACAAATCTTCCAGCAGTGTGACATTCATTGCAGATACAGGAAGAGTCTCGTTGACATGCATTTATGCATTCAGCAGATGTTTTCATTCTAAGCCACTTACATTTACATTTAAGCTATAGAGATGATCAGTAAACGTGTTCCCTGGAAATCAAACCACGACCTTTGCACTAAGCTACAGTAAGCTACAGGAACGCGTCTTGCAATTCCAGCGTTAAAACAATCAGCTCAATGGTTTTCATAAATTGTAATAAATCTTTCCCATCACCCTTTCTCAACTTTCTTTCTTAATAAAAGATATTGATGTTATTCTGGACTGAATATCGTGGCCTCTGTAGAAGTTCTCTTTTTGTGTCATGGATTCTATACTATACAGACCAACAATTATGAACAATTTGTGTTGTTCTTTTTGACATTTGTGGAGACTGACACGCACGGATAAAAGACAGTGGAGCGTGTTTGAAATTACACGAGGGTGAGTAAAAGATAACTAGCTAAACTAGCTTAACACAGCGCTGCTAAACCACTGGTGTCTGGCATCATTCATGTTTCCCATCAGCTGTTAGGTTACATTCATATCATCTGTCAGACATTTTGATGTATGTTATGATATCTGTCTGTACCTCAGCATTCTGGATTCATCTCAGTCATGTTTTTAAAAGATTTCTACCACAGTATTTATCATTTTGTTCCATTGCAAGCATGTATGTACAGGTGTATAATCAATATATAACCAGTCATCATACCCAGCTAACAGTTGTAGGTTGTAAGAACGTTTCTATAAAGTTACAAAAATATTAAAGAGTTTTTTATAAATGTTCTAGGATTGTTTAAAGTGTCCGGTTCTTTAGATGGTGTGTTAATGTTATGGCATGGTTACAAGAACGTTATTCAAACCCTTTCTAAAGCGTTTCATCACCAACATAATATGTAACATTCTGATACATGTGATGTTCAAAAATGTTCAAATATTGTTATTGCAAAATGTTATCAGACCATAATATTATCGACGTTCTGAAAACGTTCCCTGTTAGCTGGGTAAATGCAGGGCATAGACACATTATTGATGTGTTCAGGGATTGAGATATCAGCTTTACCTGTCACATCAGATCAACCAGCCAATGAAATACCAGACGCTGCAGCTGCCCGAAATATCTTGTGATTCATTCCTGCAAAACTTTTATTACACACAAACACACACACACACACACACACACACACACACACACACACACACATGAATCATCGTTTCTTCATGACTCACGGTGTTGGCTGGAAAATCCCAAACTGAACCTAATCGTCGCGTCTGCGTTTATATCAGATGTGTCATTCAAACACACAGCCAGCAGGTCAAACGCCACCGAGGATGTTGAGGAGTCTGAGGATGTTGAGGAGTCCTGTGAGGAGATTTGAAAACAAATGATGGCATTCATTTATTATATTGCTGTGATATATTGCTAATATTATTACCTTAGCTACAGCAGGACAAGTTTTAATTCGTTGTGTTGCATGTAAGAGAATCCTTTTCACAGTGAGAGACGGAATCATTAATATACGAGGAACCATCATCATCGATGGAACCTTTCTACTGCACAAAAGGATCTTTAAAGCAAAAAATGGTTGTGTAGATCAAAAAAGGATTATTCACACTCAACCTCAATATAATATTTTTACACTTTTATAATTAATCAGAAATGTCGAAATATTTCTTCCTCAATATCTATGATTTTAAGGGCTTGTGTGCTGTATTCTCTGTGTTTAGCAGCAAGAACAGGCCCTTTCCAAAGCAAAGATCAGAATAAACTGTGTGGCAACTTATCCAAAAAAGGTTCTGCTGTGGCATTGCCAAAAAAATCCTTTTTGATTTTCTGTGGCACTTTTATTTTTAAGAGTACCTCTCATTCAGTTCTATTCTTACTCTGCCAATGCAGAGGACAATGGTGACAGCTGTGGAGGAGAGAGAGAAAGAGAGAAAGAGAGAGAGAAAATTGAAGTCTCGACCTCCCAATTAAACTGTTCTTCATACCTTCAGTGGCACATCAGAAATAGTAGAAATAAATAAAAAACAGGCTTTCCTGACAATATTTTTCCGATTGCTGTGTAAAGACGGCTTCAAAGTGGATTCCCAGAGGAAGTTTATTGCTCAAAGGCTGTTCTTTCACAGGTTAAAGGTGTTGTGTGTGATTTCTCTTTCATTAAATGACTTCCTCCTACCCTAGTTTAACATGCAGAGAGCAAACACTGATGTTCTCCGAAGGTGTAAACATTGTGCCTTCATCACTGAAATTAAACAATTCACATTTAATCGACTGTCTGAAATCTTTCTCTTACAGTTCCTTAGGGGAAATAAACTGACATTAAGTAACATGTAATTTGAAGTAACACTAATTTGAAGAGACTGTCACATATTTTGCCATATCACACTCTGACACATTTTGAGATCTCTTGAGATACTTAAAAGGCATTTTTTAAAAAAATAAAAATTCAAAAAATAAGTACAATACTCTCGTAAGAAACATCATAGTTGAGATCTTCTTAATAAACACTAATGAGATTAAAAGGAGCGCAAACTTGTTTCCTTCTCAAATATTTTTTTCCTAGGAATAAACGCAGATGTCTAAGTCTCCAAGTTCCTCATCAGATTTATACATCTACAGCAATTTTATGGCCTAATATTTTAAATATATTTCAAGAATTGTCTCATGTTTTTTTTTTTACCAATATTAGGAGAAACATCTGAGACTTTCTCGAGCTGTGAGAGCAACATCTGAACATCAAATTTTCCTCTAGTAACAACCAACTGTTTGGTTTTCATTTAATCTCATTGCTGTCGACAATTGAGGTGTAAGAGATATAATTTGTGATCATTCGTTCCTGTGGTTGCTCACGGCGTAATGTGCCACTGTTAGTTCATCAGTCCCGTGATGGCGCGCTCCTGTGAGGATAAATTATCCCAAACTGAAGTCATTAGGAGGTGATGAGGATCTCTGACCCAGGACAGGCGTTTGGGAAAACGGCGCTCTTGCTGGCTTCATAAATTATGTCAGCGCTATCTGCGACAGCAATCATCCAGTGATAAATGAAGCGTAATGTTTATTCTCAAAAACACAGAGAAGAAAAGGTGACTCTGGAGGGACCTTCCCTTACACCCACTCGTACTCCCCAAACTCCATCTCTCTCTCTCTCCCTCTCTCTCTCTCCCTCTCTCTCTCTGCTGCTTTCGTAATTACTTCTGAGATGCAGTGAACTTGGGCATGGAGACATAACTCTCCCTTCAAATGTCAGCAGGTCATTGCAGCTTCTCTAATTGGGCTGGTGTAAACGTAAGGTGGCTTTTCCTCCTCCTCCATCGATCGCTTCTCGTTTCCACGGCGCTGTCACTTCACACTGTCTGCGTGGCATCTGTAGTGCCAATCTCTCAAGTGTCTGTTAAAGCTATTGAGACCCTCAGGCCCGCCACTGATCTGGGATCAGCTGTGCGGGGCCGTCTTTACTGTCGGCGCTGATGTAAGAGCCTTCAAACCAAACTTGGTTACTCCGTTTTCACACTTGCTTCGATTGTCTGATTTGAATTCGAATTCAATGCGATGCACAATTTTTGACCAATTGAAAAAAATGATCAACCCAGTTTTATTTAGTCACGTTTGTCTTTGCATTATTTTGCAGACCTGTCTGAAAATAAATAGCAAAGAACTGTGAAACAAAAAATAAACTTTTAGTTTACAAGTCACGTTTTTTGCACGTACTGTACCATCTGTGAAGCGAACCTCACCCCAGTGGACCCACCTAAACTACCCCTAGCTACCACCAGAGGGCAGACTAACACAGCTCACGGCCACTATTGACGTCCTGGTAAAACAGTTTACAGCGGCTGAAGAGGAAAATACCACAAAGAAAAAATAACCTGGATGTCATTTGTTTTACTTACGGGCGCAGGGCTATCTGATAAAACCCGTCAAATAACAGCAGAGCCCGGTGGATTACAGAGATCTTTAGGAAAGCAAGATATAATTTACAGAGATTTCCAGGCTCAGAACTCAAAGCATTTCCTGTGATCTCAAGGTCCAGCAACTTTGATATTGTATTTATATTGTTTGGATTCGCTCTGAGGTACCCTGAGGAACAGCAAAGCCATGTTCTATCATCCACGGAGAGGTTAACAAACCTCAGCTTAAAATGAACCACAGAGAAGTTAACAAACCTCAGCTTAAAATGAACCACAGAGAAGTTAACTAACCTCAGCTTAAAATGAACCACGGAGAAGTTAACTAACCTCAGCTTAAAATGAACCACAGAGAAGTTAACTAATCTCAGCTTTAAATGAACCACGGAGAAGTTAACTAATCTCAGCTTTAAATGAACCACGGAGAAGTTAACTAATCTCAGCTTTAAATGAACCACGGAGAAGTTAACTAACCTCAGCTTAAAATTAACCACGGAGAAGTTAACTAATCTCAGCTTTAAATGAACCACGGAGAAGTTAACTAATCTCAGCTTTAAATGAACCACGGAGAAGTTAACAAATCTCAGCTTT
>JBAJNP010002524.1:0-11981 GCA_036877545.1 Yasuhikotakia modesta
ATATGGTATATATGGCATATAAGGTACATATGGTATATAAGGTACATATGGTAATGGTATAAATAAACCTGATAACAGAACTTGACCCAGCACAGGATTTTTATATTTTGGGTGTGAAGGAAGTGAAATGATGCACATGACACATTTAGCAAGTGACACATTTAGCAGCATATTGACATGTTTTACCACCTCACCGTTTCCTTATTGTCTTTTCAAATATACTCAATGTTAAGAGTATGTAATGGTGCAGCGAGCAGCCTGACACTCGCTGTATTCATAGGGATTAGACAGTGTGAGTTGGAACTAATCCATCCACACACTGAGCCAGAGAGAAAGTGTGTGTGTGTGTTTAAGACGGAGTGGGAGGTGTTTGTACACGTCTAGAAAATAGCATAAGACAGGTGAGCTTAGCAACAGACCCACAAACCTAAAGGACAGTATCTTTAAAAGCACCTAATTAATACGGACACGATAACTGCTGACACTACGCATTAACTTGTTAAAATGTGTTTAGATCTGCACTGAATTAAAAACTTCCTGTAGTTATTCAACCCTAGAGGTGTTTTCTGGAGGCCAAAAACAAGGTGATCTTGCCTGTGGAGGAGTAGGCGTGGAGGACAGGTGTCCTGTGGGCGGAGTCGGCGTTGAGGAGGGTCGTCCTGTGGGAGGGGTTAAGATGGAGGCAGGGTGCCCGGCGGGAGGGGTGGGATTCCTGCTTCCGAACATGATCTCCTCCGTGATGTCCTTTCCGCCCTGGTTGGGGTCTCGGATTCGGATCTGGGAGGTCAGTGGCAGAAAAGAACAGAAGACACACTAAAGCACACGAGTCAATCGTTGTCGTCTATATCTTGTGCAAATGTGGTACCCAGTCACTACTGTAATGCACTAATATATTTGTTGGTAGTACTGACTCCGTGTTAAGTGCCTAAAAGCCCTTGAATCTGTAAAGGCATGACAAAATCTGTTACTTCACTGGTGAAGAACCTGAAAGTGTTAACAATTGAAAAATGTCTAATGTCTAAAATGTCAATTATTTATATTTACATTTAAGTAAAGATGTATGATTCATGCTATATTGTTGTTTTTTTGCTGTGGTTCAAAATGGTACAGAGAACCACAAACATAATTACAACTAACTGCTGAAATTTCGTGTCGCCCATAATACTGCTATCATTCTAGCACAGAGGCAATTAGAGTTTAATTTATAGGGTGAATTCAAAATCAATCTTCGGAAAAGATGAGCTGAATTTAATAGATGTCTGTAATTGGCTGAAATGAACGGATCAGATCTTCAAAAGACATTAAACTCATTGACGCAAAACTCAAAGCATTTTAATCTCAATGCGATCACTCTTCAGACCCTGGTGAGGTGGACATTTTATTCCAGATCGGTCCGTTACGAAACCACAACACTAAAGAATTATGGAGCAACTTCCCATTATTTATCCTGAAATGGATGTGCCAGTTTGCAGGAGGCTGAGTAAAATTGGCTTAATTCTAACTCTGGCCGTCGATAAAACATCTCAGCCATGCCAAACTTCCCAGCATGCAACAAAAACCGCCATGTCACACGGCCTGAGTTCCAAACGTGTAAAAAGTTGTCACACAAACAAACTGACCCGTCAAATCCAATTATTATTCCTCATCCTGAATTCTGCAACTAAATGTTCTACCAAGACATTGTTTCACAAAGATCTGAGGTGAATCTAATCTTGATGAACAGCCTTTAACTGCATTTTTACATTTCATCTAGATCTGGCAGCAAGAGCTGCAGGGATCCAATTCAAGCCTTATCAGTGTAAACGGAATTAAACTGAATTAAATGGATCTTATTGTGTCTTCCTGTTAATTTTAGTTAGCGTGTGACGTTGCTGTTTGAGAGGGAAAAAAATCTGCAAAGTTTAAAGTTTCCTTCAACAGAACTCTCTTTAAGAACTACAACAAATAGCTCGTGGGACTACAATGAGCTGCTTTCGGGTTTTGTGACATTTTGTGTTAGATGAACTACACAAAAATACACAAAAAGGGGATGGAGTTGCTGCAGTAGTGTGTTGTTGCCAGTGCAGGGCTTTATACAACTAGTTACTTCAAAGGGGGCTTTTAAAAAACCTGTCCCCCCTTGATGTTTCGGCAATGAGGTGATGTTGAAGGTTCTCACTGCTTTTTTTTCTCGTTTGGCAGATGGAGGTGGAGGAGGCAGCGGTGCAGGCACTATGATGGGTGGAGAGGGCGGGTACATCGTCTGTCCCGTGTAATATGGTGGCCCGGCAGCTGTTGTGGAAAAAGAACAGGAGGGGAGGGGGAAGAGTTTGAGTTTTGACTTGATCTGAACGGCCTTGGAGTAAATCGTAGAAATGAGGTCATTTCTCAGTTAACTAATCACACGCATGCAAAGGCTACCTGCAACTAACCAGAACCAGCTGGATTTTGGGCTGGATGCGAGTGTGTGTTACAGAGAACGCTGTACTTGCCATAGGGGGTCGGGTATTCCCCAGGACCGGGTCCTGGGTAGAAGGTTCCAGAGCCTGGTGGCTGAACGGCATATTGTTGCGGGGGTCCAACGTACGGTGAGCTGTGGCGATACTGTATGAGAAAGCAAACATTAAGCATATATTATAGAAACATCACATATATGTTTTACATATATAATTCAGCACAGTTTCAGGCACAGGTACGTTTAATGAGCTCTTCACATTTTAAATTATAAACCTAAGAACACGTGTGAAACCTGAGGTTAAAATGGCCTTAAGCCACGGTTAAAAATGGCCTTAAGCCAGGGTTAAAAATGGCCTTAAACCAGAGCAAAACTGGCCTTAATCCAGGGTTAAAAACAGCCTTAACACAAGGTGTGAAAATCCATTTACAGTAAAGAGTTTAGTGACACTGTACCTGGGGAATGTAATATTGGGGTGTTTGGGTGGGAAATGGCACAGGCGTCATGGTCATCATAATGGGCTGATTGGGGGGGTAAACCGTAGCAGTGGGGGTCTGCGAACCCGGCCGGATGGAGGGATTGTTGGTAGGGAGGGTGGGCCGCGCAGTTGGCATCTGAGTCCGGTGAAGGAACTGTCAAGGAAGTAAGAAAGAGGAAAAAGCGGGGGGGAGGGTGGGAGAGAAAAAAAGAGAGGGAACGAGAGAAAGGGGGGAGGGTAAAGGCAAAGAAAATTAAGCAGAAACAGACAGAGACAAAGACAAACAAAAAGAAAACGTTAGCGTTGACAACGGAGAGTTCACCTCAGGACAGCATCCTGCCTGTCAGACGCTGCTGTTGTTTTTTTAAATCATGAGATTTCTGTCTTCACACTCAACAGTCTGACATTTAGACATAATCAAAGCATTGATCACAGGTCTGAGGATTTACAGCCCTGTGCTATTGAGAAACGCATGTAAAACACACGGGGGGCATCGGTGGTGTTTGTCTCTGCTGTAGAGGGGTGGTGGTACATCGGTTTGGAGAATACTGCATGTCTACTGCTGGAGGACTCGTCCCCTCCCCCAACACATCCTCCCCCGCTTTCCCTCTCTCTCTCTCTCTCGCTCGCTCCGCACGGCAAATATTCCCTCAGCAAATGCGGCTATTGGGCGCTGGCCGGGTAACACAGGGCGAGAGGTGACCTCTCTCTCTCTCTCTCTCTCTGCTCCTACACACACACACACTACATGCAATTTTTCTCAAGGGACAATTAATGTATATGTTTAGTGTCTGTCTGTCTGTCTATATTTGCACACAAGCACATTGTATCTTATACACATTATCCTAATATAAACACTACAATTTTTTCTGTTTCATTTTTATAATTTAGCTGGTCAGCAAACAAGAAGATTTTGCATAAAACAAAACATAAAATGATTTATTGGAATAGAGCTTAAATTCTCATAATTGTCAGATGTTACATATACTCTCAGCAGAAATACTATGTAACTGCCTTAAAGCTGTAACTTTTGCCTCTCTGTCACCATCTCTGTTTGAAGCACAAAATTGCAGGTTATTTACATACATTTCTTTGCACACTGAAGTCAAATGAATCCAAACTGACATTTTTCCTGTGAAATCTGCCCAAAATGTCAAATTATGATTATAAACATATTTTAGTTTATTTTTAACCAAAAAGTTACAGATTAGTCTAGATACAACCATGTTAATCTAGATACAACCATGTTAACTGAAATCAGAATAATTCATGCTTTCACTAAACAAACCTCCCCTAACCGGTGACAATAAATGCATGTTAGAGCTGCCAAAAATGCTGTTGAGAAATCCTTCAGGTGGCTGTCGAACAGTTTCAGATAATCAGGATGAACTCAATATACAGACAATAATAGTTGCAAATTTCACAGTGTACCCTCATAAAACGCGGTGGTTTGGTGACTGCCCTGCTCTGGTTCAATCACATGTTTTTAAGTGCTGTGAATGGAAATACTGCGTGTGAGATGAGATGGTGTAATATAGTGGCGTGTCGGGGCAGCTCACTTCAGTAACACTAAGTTGTGACTCTCAGACTGCTTTCTGAGAGGAAAAACCCCAAAACAAAAAATGGACAAGAAAAACCCTGCAGATGGTTGTGGACAAACAATCAGAAGAAAGAAAGGAGATAAGATGTGGAGAAGTTACATCACATGCATGAGGAACACCAGGAAACTGATCTCACAGCAGAACAACTGGAAGAAAAAGTAATTTAGAAACAGCACATCTAAGCAAGTCACCCAACGCAAAGTGTACCAAAGTTCAACAGCTTCTTCAAATCTCTTCAAGTCATTTATGTTTGTGTCATCATTTGACTATATAACATCAGTCCATTCCTACACCTAAAGGTTAAAGGTGACAGCAGAGCCCTGATGGAGGAAACCAGAGAAAAAACAAACTTGCAGACCACCGGTGAAGACCACAAAGTGACGGCACACATTGTGTGTGTGTGTGTGTACTGGGTAATTTCCTTTCACTGACTCATCCAGACAACAGAGGATCAGGCACTGCCTGGGGCCAAGACCACTCTGTGCTAAACTACTGTCACAGTGCTCACAACTGCGTGTGTGTGTGTGTACGCATCAGGGAAGGAAGTGGAGACTTTGTGTCTGTGTGTTTGTAAGAGACAGAGATAAGGAGTGTGTGTGTGTATGTATCTGAATGCCAGAGAGACTGAAAGAAAAGGGCATGAGAGACTGAATCTATGAAAGAGAGAGAGAGGCACATGCAATGTAGGATGCTATTGTTGCTATTTTGAATGGAACGCACCAATAAAAACAGACATGTGCATTAAATTGACAATTTCAAACTGACTAATAAACTGGAAGCAAATAATGAGCCATAATAAGCCGTGAGTGACAGGATTCAAGGAGGTTTATATGGCATTTTATAAATCTACTGTCTTGAGAAAATTGACTGTCTTGTCCCCACATCAGACACTGTAAGCATTTCAGCACTGACACAAATCCACATGCAATAAATTATCATCATACCGAATCATAGCTGGCCACCACAGAACAATAAATTAAGCGCACAGAGAACATCGAGAACGTCTGAAAGATTCATGGAACGTCAGATTGAAAATGCTATTACATCCCTTGACACTGCAACCAAATTATTTTAGTAATTTTGAGAAGAATTTGGAATACGATTCAATGTCATTACCACAACGTGTATGACTATGAGCAGTGCTAGTGCTAAACCTCTGCTCAAACAAAGTCAATATAACAACAGGAACAGATTGTGATGTTTGAATAAAGCTACAGGATCACCTATTCCACTCCAGAACGCAGCACTGCAAAGTTATTTCTTTCTCACATGTAACATCATCGAGTAACTCCGGCTTGCATGTGTGTGTTTGTGTGTGAAAGAGAGAGAGGACAAGACACTCCTTCCCTCTCTCCCGTTTCTGTTTGTTTTCTAATGGCCTGTGGGCATCAGTTTTTGCCGGTCTGCAGTGCAGGCGAGCTGGGACTTGCTGCAGCCACAAGGGAAAAATGAAACCTTAACTCAGCTCTTCTAAACATCGCCACAGATGTCGGAGTTTCTTTAGCGCTGCTCATTACACAGTCCACAGCTGTGATGTGGGGTAAACGCTTCATAGATCTGTGCACACACTAATCGTTTACGCTTCATTTCACTATCAAACACAAACGGGCAACACAAAGACACTCTGTATCGAAATGCTAGTTTAAAACTTTAAGCCCAATCACAGCTCATCCTGATTTTAAGGGTTTCCGGGTCAACGTCACTTGTTGGACCTGAAACAACAGTCCTGTGAAAGAGTTCAAACCATAAACTCTAATCCTAATATTTGCACTGCACCTAACCCTGCAATCTGATTGGCTGCCAGGAATGTTGTTCCAGGACCAATAAGAATGCCCATGTTTAAAAAAAGCTTAATAAACAGATTATCTTTTAAAGCTTAATTTAAAAGATAAGCTTAATATGATGGATATGTATGTACACATCTGCAAATCTACATAATGTATTTCACCCACACTTGAAACACAAGATTTTCACTATTTTCAGTACAAAAGTTTGTCAAATAAGACACGTCCCAAGTTATCAGAGGTCTACAGTACCAACAGGTATGTTGGTGGAAGCTTTGGCAATGGTAGTACATTTTTGTATTAGCGTCCAGCTATAATCTCATTCATCTCTTGAGCTCCGCTAAGACAACGTAACATAATACCCCAAGTTCCTGATGCACATGGGGATGGACATCTGCTATGCACTTAAAATTGAGAGGGAAACTCGTTTGGACGACAGTAACCATGTCTTTCCCAAACACCGTAGCCACAGTTGCTTCATAAAAACAGGAAATGTGTGGAACAGCAGTTTTAGTGGCGTGACCAAACGGAGATATTTACAATATTTACACTGTGTATCGGTTTATCGCTAGTTTCTGTGGTGCAGCCAGCTAGCAGGAGGAGTTATGACACACACAAGTACATAAACAAAATCCAATCAAACGGCGTTATGCCAATTTATCTTAGAACCTTGTGAAGGTTCTCCTCATCTCAGCTAGTATCTTGGAAGAACCTAGTCAAAGAGTTTAAATAGACAATTTGTCTGACATGGCCTCATCCTCAAAACCTATAAACAGAACAATGCAAGGTAGAAGAACCCAGGGACCTGGGCTACATTCCTGGGAGAAACATCTGACCACAATGAGTTTGGCCAGATATTTGCTGCCAAGAACATGAAACCATCAGAATTACATTTTGTACAATAAACAATTTTGGTGCTGTGTTGGGTCACCAACACAGATGTAATCTGTGATGCTGGATGTGAACTATGGGTTCTGTAGCCAAACCAGCCCAGAACCACGGTTCCAGAGAACACGCGGCAATACAACTTCCATTTTAATGACTCTGGTGACTTCTAAATGTGTTCGGTTAATAACTGCTAAAAGTCCAAGTCATTGAAACACTTATAACAATGATACTGCTGGAAAAAGTGACACATTAACGCATTTCACATAATAAAAGGAGCATTAACAGCGTTGACAAGCGTTAGCAATCAGCGTCGATCTTCATGAGGGAACATCTGCTCATCACTAGAAATGAATAGATACCATCATCATTTAGACGTTTCTTCAGAGAAGAAAAGAAATGAGTCAGAGGAGACACTTCTGATGTCTGCTTCACAAGGACAAGAAGATCATTACACAGCTGAGCCAATATATGTGACGTGTATGAATGGGTCTCAAAGTCAAAACCGTGTACTCCAACCTCCCAGTTTTGTGACGAAGACGCCTTACAAGCATCTTTAGGCTAAGTAGACTGTTAGAGACCATTGGTGAGAAAATCAGCCAGATTTGTTTTATTTCACCAACTGCTAAAAAACTGAGTAAATAACATTAAGTGAGGTGACAGACTGGCTAAGTATGGTCAACTAAACAGGAAGTGGTGACCACACACTGCAAAAATACATCTTTGTTGTTTCCTACCAGCATTGGGAATCGAACCAGCAATCTTCTGCTTACAAGTCTGACTCTATAAGCTGTAGGCCACATCTGCCCCAAAACATGGTTTAAAGTTTTCGTCTAATCTACAAGGACCTGTAACAACCTGTACTAGACTAGAACCCAGATATTTCAATCTAGTGACGTCGTATTAGCATCTCGCATCTGTGCTATTGCAGACAACAATACTAGTGCTTTGTAACTGTCAAAACCAACCTAACGCTTCAAACAACCCTCAACCAGTAAAACCAGGTGTTACTGGAGCCTGGACAGACCTGAGGTAAGCCGGTACACTCCGTGTACTCATTGCACACTTGTTACTAGTTCAGTATATATTTAATTTATAACAGCTGAATGGGAGATGTGTTGCTATGGTATTTCTAAAAAAACTGGATCTCACACAACAGCGAGCGCCTCATCATTCAGTCCACGTTTGAAAAGGACGGTTACACAGCACAAAACAAAACCAAACAACCTTGAATATTTCAATAATATCACTTTTTCTATTGCAATTTTAAGCAAGCGGCCATTTACCAAATGCTTTTATCCAAAGCAACATTAGAGACCTCCCAGCTAACAATTTTAGGTTGTGAGAATGTTTCCTTAGCGTTTCCATCAGTGATTAAAATATAAAAAAGCTACTATGTACATCTGTTCTGTTTTCAGTCCAGACTCTTTAAAAGAAAGAAACAGAAAAAAATGAAATGGGGTCTGTGAGATTTACCTGATGATGGGTGGGCCGGGGTCCTGTCACAAACTGATGAGGGAGGGGTCACGTGATGTCATTGCATGGTGAGGTCATCGAGAGCAAGAATGGAGGAAAGGAAAAAGAAGAATTATAAATGATCCACTTAAATAATTTGAATTTCCATTACAAAGAAACAACAGGGTTTTTTATAATGACTTTTGCCATTGCTGATATCTAGAGATAATGGTGGACATCTTACCGGTCGAGTCTGTGGCTGTACGTTCATTGGCTGCGTCTGAGGCGAATACACCAAAGGGGCGGAGCCCGCATTCTGAGCCGGATTATACGGAGGCTAATAAAGAGATGAGATGAACAGAAATAAGATTAGATGTGGAACTTAGTGTCAATTTTAAACGTAAACCTTTCATTTAAAGTTTGACGTACGAGTTCAACCGCTACCATTCAGAACAGCAACAATGGGCTGCGACTTAATAAAGACCATCAGTGTCTGTGCAAAAGTGTGTTTAATTATGAGTCACGCAAAACCCAGATGAATATATTAGCCTCAATCAGCCCACAGTGTGTGTATAATTAGAGCGCATTATTAGACTTTTATATTTATATATTAAATGTGTGTCTGGGAGTTCTGAGTTCATTACAGCACCTGTATCGGCTGGAAACGCTGTTTTGTGTGACAATGTTCCTTGAGGCTGGTGGTAACCATGGTGAGGAGAGCAGTGCAAAAAATCACTCATAACACGATGTTCACACTCTGTACTGTAAGTACGTGTGCCAAAACATTGTGCAGATTTGATACAAAAGGGCAAAATGTGTTGGGTGTGAACTGATATCTGGTCTAGCATACAAGCTGGTGTTATGCGCTTCAAAGAGGTCACAGATCATCCAAAAAATTACAATCTCTAATCTAAAACGGTAGCAACACTACCACCAAAATAAAGACAACATCTCAAAAAAAAAAAAAAAACAAATCACAGGTGAACAGATTGACAGGTGAGGATTATGACATCATCAGACAGCAAAACGACAGACACTCACCCCTCCGCCTGTCTCCCAGCCCTTGAGGAAGCGGTACGACGGGCCCGTAGGGACTGAAACCTGAGAGAGCGCCGGGGGCGTGGCATGGTTGGGAGGGGTGCCCGCCAGGTTTGGGTGGGTTTTGCTGAGGTCGTGACCCGGGTACGGCGGGCCGGGGTGTCTGGATACCTGTAAAAAAAAAAAAACGAAAAAGACACGCTCGTTACAATACAAGAATAAAATCTGAAACAAAAAAGTGAAACAAAAAAGTGCATGAACATAAGGAACAACCCCCCCTTTTATTAGCGTTGTCCTAAACCTTCTAACTCTGTCCTGCTCCCAGATAAAAGGAGGCAGATGCTATAACTATCACCCTGTGTTTTTGGTCATTTTTGGCAGCTTCTGTTCACAGTTTAACAGAAGAGAAGTTTAGATGAGAAAGCAGAAGGCGGCGTAGAGGATGAAAGGTTTAAATCTTGGCAGGTGTATTTGCACATTTGGGCATCAGGTGTTCTGAAGGACCTGTCATGGTGTGAAGGTCTGGAGATAAAGACTCAATCTGTCAGGGGGGTTTGTGGCAGCGGGGCATGTGTTGAGTTTGTCTCTGGGGCATTATCACACTGCCCTAAGGGTCCGGTTTCCCCTGAGGATGTCATGTCATTATTTGCAACTTTCCGGCTAGCTGAGAGAAATCTTATCCTATCTAGACAAGAAATTCTGTGATTGTGAATATCACATCTCTGTATTTATTTTGACCTTCGGTGAATTATTCAACTTAATTTCAAAACTTAATTTCTCTTTAAGCATGTGACCTTTTTAAACCTATTTGCTGGCTATTGTATATAGTCATTGTATTTTCTCTTTTAGTGTGGACAGAGAATCACTTGTCGGGTACAGTTGGAACACTGAGGCTGCTTTGACAAATACAGACTTAAAGAAATGAAAAATGGGTTAACCATTCGTTTACATTGAGTGACATCTATGTATGTGGATTAGCCTGTGGGTGTATGTGGTCACTCACACTGTAGACTGCAGTTACCCCGGAGGAAAACATGCGTTCCTCCAGAGACAGTGCTGCTCGTGGGATTCTGGAGAGAGTGACGTTAAAGAAAATCACTGCAGTGGGTAACAGGGCTGACAGCAATCTGACAGGGTCAACCTTTAAACCAGAGGAGCCCTCAAAACCACAAAGCATTAGCCGCAAGCAAACATTTGTGTGTGCGAGAAATTTCACAAAATGGTGCAAATTCTTTTACACCAATTAATAACACTGTCAACTTCAGTCACTCGTATCTGGGTCAAAGGTTTCTGTAAAAAAAAAACATGCAAACATTGTTACTCCCTCCTTTCCCCAAAATGTCCTATTCCCCCCTTCGGTGCACCCTGTACCTTCACCAGCCAGGAGGGTGTCAAACAGAAATCCAGACATGGATTTTAGACATGTGTGAAACGGATCTGCGCACTGTTACAGAATACAATGAGTTTTCTTGAAAAGAAACTTTATTGAAAAGAAGAAGTTAAAAGTGACAAATTCTTCATTGTAGATCTAAATACTAGTACTTCACCAAAAACATTTTTTTCCTAAGGTTTATGCACCTCTTAACAGCCACTGATTAATTCTCTGTCATTTGTAATAATAACCATTAATAAAAATACTATTATTCACAGGAACAGAACAACTAAAATAGTTTGTTTAATATTTCATGTTTATAGTGACCAGGGTTTATAAACTTTATAGTGCAAAAAGCACTATAAAGCAATCCAATCATTTTTAAATTACATTTTTTAAGCCTTTTGTAGTCACACAACAGATTCGCATGAACTAACAGACCAAAATACAGGTTATTAGAACAACACAGATGTTGTTTGTATTTTGAGAAAACAATTTCTTTCCCAAGAACTGTTGAGTTATGTGGGAGTTACAGGAACTGAAAAAACATTATGTAACCATGACAATTTAGCTAACTGCATATACACTGCAATACGTTTCAATGTTTGCCAACGTTAGAGCGTCACTCAGTCAGCCGCTCTTCCTTATAGGAAGTCCTGAAGGGGGGTCAGGAGGTTCAGAATAAACGCTGTGCTGTTACCTGCCTGAGGGGTGCTGTTACCTGAACTGACACCCAGGTTTGACACGGATAAATAAAAAGAGATTGATGAGAAGAAGCGACAAAAACAACGAGAAATGGCTCCAGCAGTTACAGTATCTGCTGCGGTAACCGGGAGACGGAACGGTCACGTGACTTCAGGGAAAACGGAGATCTGGCTTTTCTCCGCGTGCTTCACGCGCTCACGGACACTTTTGAGTCTTTGGGTTAAATTCT